>WBNH01004121.1:0-29353 GCA_013401255.1 Urocolius indicus | reverse complement strand
CTAGCTCAAACCAGGACACTGTCAATGCCCCTGCTCCCTCGAGACCTTACAGCAATGCTGGCAGCACCTGAGGTTTCGCCTTCCCCAGGAAAAGACATCTTGTCCTGGAGTTATTTATCTGTGTGTTACAGGAGCCACAAAACCACGGAGACCAGGGCTGGGCAGCCGCTTTGTCCTGCCCAAGGCACAAGCCAAGATGTATGGCAGCTCAGCTTCCATGCTTTGACTTTGGTGACTAGAGCATCCCCTGGAGTGCCATAGCAGGATGCTGGGCCACCTTCTCCCTGGCTGCTCCAGGGCCATACAGCCAACACACTTGGCAGTGAAGCAGCAAACCCTGCTGCCAAACAGCCACGCAGCAGGAGTTCAGGAGGATAACAATGGGCATCCCCTCCTTCCCTAACAACAAATGAAGGATAAGAGGATAAGATCCTTTGCATTCCAGTGTTTCTCCCTTCAGTGCTGGCTGCTACCAACAGCTTCAAAGCCTTGCTCTTCCCTGCAAAGTGTTTATGCAAAACTAGCCCTTCCTTACTCAGCAGCTCTGCCTGTTGTGTGTTCACAGCAATATCCAGATCTGCTTACTGACAAGCAGAGAAGATTTTACTTCTTTTCCATTTTTTTCTCGCCTTAATCAGTCACAAAGAGCCAGCAGAGCAGCTGGAAATGAATAACATGATTTACTGGCTTCTGCCTCCCTAGTATAATTGCCAGTGGAGTCCTAGCCACGCTGACACTGGAACATCATGGATTGTAGTGTCCTGTAACCATGTCAATGCAGTGTAAAGGACAGCAGACCCCCATGGGGAGCCATATGTCCTCCAGCAGCTCCAGGGAGGGCTGAGCATCCCCATGGGTACAGGAGTGATCTGCCAATGTGGTTCCCAATGGGGAGCTCAGCCTTGCCTGGACCTGTCAGCACCCTCCTCCCTGCATTGCCATGCACCCTGTCAGGGCAATCAGCACCCATCAAACATGGGTGCTTCTCAGAACTCCCATGGCAGCTCTGCCAAATGGGGTGAATGCACAACATCCTGTATGAAACCACCCTGCAGACACTTTCCAAAACACCTTACTATCGCTGTCCCTCACTTAGTAACTGCCTGGAACCCTCTGCCATTTCAGCTGACAGCAACAAGCACCGAGGGGAAGAAAGTCTATTTAAGGGTGCTGGCAACTTGGCGGAAAAAAGGTAAATCCTTGAAGGTCATCTAGGAATTCATGATAACCCTGTTGCTCAGGGCCCATGGTGCTCTGCTAGGACAAACCAAAACATTTTGGTTTGGCTGTGGCTTTGTTGCACTGGCAAGGGGTTTCTGATCTGCAAATTAAACGAAAGGTGTTTGGACATCTTTTTCATTGCCTTAGTTAAAAAAAGAAAACATTTTTTGCAAATATCCAATGCACACTGGAACTTTTGCACCACACAATTAATCTACAGCCTCTCCCTGTCTTTCATTTTGAATGCCTTCCTCTTAGCACTGCTGTTGCTGCAGGTGACAGTGAGATGCTGAAGCCAGAGTAGACATATTAGACATGAGAGATATATCCCCTGCAAGGGGCAGGTGCTGAAGCTGGGCATGCTCCCACTGGGAGAGTCACAGGCCTAGCCAGACTCACCAGTGAGGAACTCGGGGTCAGGTGTGGGATCAGACAGCTCTTCTTGACATTGGTTCTCCAGGGGCACTGTGGCCACCACCAGCCCATCCGGCAGTTGCTGCTCCAGGCCTCGGGCAAAGTTGTTCTGCCTAGAATTTAATTGCAGAGACGAGGGCAGGGCTCAAAGTCAGGGGAACTGACTGGGATCATCCCAACCACCCTAAAAAGTCACCCAGCACCAAGCCTTTCCTCTGGGCACAGGTTACAATGATGTCTACTCTTGATGGAAAGCTTCAGGTATGGCCTCCCCACCAGCCCCTCCATTTCCTGCAAAGCTTGGCCAAGTGTGGATGGATCAAGTAGTCTGCTAAGGTCCAGCCTCAGGTTTCTGATGCTACTGGGGTCATCTCCCCACATCTTCAACTCACCTGAATGTCCCTTTGAGCACCTGCCCCGCAGCCACCTCCTTGGAGTGGTTGTTATAACCGTAGAAGATCTCCCCAAAGAGCGTCTGGTTCATGGGCAGCTCACGGGGCTCACCGCAGTCCCCGGCCTCAGGGCACGACTCTGAGATGAGCTGGCATGACCGCCCATCCGTGCCCAGCTTGTAGTCCTCGATGCACCTGGGAAGCCAATAAAAGGTCCACCATCAGCTGCAGCTCCCACTGGCAGGGACTGAAGCCACCAGGCTACCCCAGCAGGGCCACCAAGAACAGAGGAGACCTCCCTCTCAGGCCACCCAACCCTATGAGCTCAGGGTGGCAGCGCAAAGTATGGCAGCTCCTCAGGGGTGTCCCTGGGGGGCGTCAGGCTGGTGGTGGGGCACCCACCCGCAGAACATGAGGATGTTGTAGAGCAGGGAATCCTCAGGCAGGGGGACCATCTGCTGCAGGCATAGCTGTTCACAGCCCCCGTTGAAGCCATCTGAGCAGTCCACACCAACGTGACGGTCGTAGCAGCCTGTCCCATCCTTCATGGGGCTCAGCCCCGTTGGGCACTGGTGAGGGGGGAAGTGAGAAGTGAAGCCTCCAGGGAAGAAATCAGTCCCCGGGAGTGGGATAGAGGGCAATGCTCTGATACTGCTCTCCATTGCAAATTGCAGCCTGAGGAATGTTCAGGGACTGCTGGATGGATGGTGACAATACCATTCATGGCTGTAACTATACTTCCTGCCTCCTCTGCCTCCAGTGAGTGCAGTCCCTGGAGTGGGAGTCCCCCAAGCCTTCTCTCACCAAGGTGAAGTGCTGGCATCAACCCTGCTCACTGGCACCTTGCTCTGGTGACCATCCAGGCAATGCTGTCCTTCCCAAACCCCACTGTCTGCCTCACATTCACAGCCCCATCACTCTGATGCCTGGCCCAATGGCAATGTTGCAGGGTGCCTCAGCCCCACAAATCTCTCCATTTTGGGTCACAAGCTTTCCTAGCACAGCAAAGCAGCTGCAGCAGTGACAGGAGACATGTGTGAGCGATGTGGGGTCTCCCAGAGAGCCAGCAAGCAGATGGGCTGTCCCTCCCTTGTGTGTGTGTGCAGCAAGGCCAGGGATGGAGGAGATAAACATCTATAAACACCTCTTCCTATTGTCAAATCAACTCCAAAATATCCATGGCGAGGCAATGGGAAGGGAGGAAGGCTGCAGGCCTTTCCCCCCTGCCCTCCCCTTCCCTGCCACGCACCACACAGCCTGTCGAGTCCAGCTTGCGGTCTGAGATGCAGCGGAAGTTCTTGCTGCAGCCCCCATTGTCCCGGGAGCAGTCACGGACAGGGCCGAAGGAGTCAAGGAGGACCTCCAGGCTGTCGAAGGAGGAGGAGGTCATCAGCTCTTCCCTGCGAGGAGGAGGAGGGAGGTGATTCACTGCTCTGGTGAGATGAGGCAAGCGCGTGCACGACTGCAGCTGGCACTTGGGTCTTCTGGAGCTCAGGTTTTCCTTGGGCTGACAGAGAACTGAATGGCAGCCAAGGTTTTAGAGGGACACAGGAGCCACTGAGATGATGAGAGCTACCTGCAAAGGCTCAGCTTTGAGAGTCTGCAGGAGGGGTAGGTTAATGGACATACTAATCTCCACCTGCAAAACATGGGGATCCCAGCTCTCACCAATCCCCACATGCTTTGGGTTTGTCCCCTTGCTCTAGGGACACAGTTTATCTACTGAAATGCTTCCTAAACCATCACACCTACCTGACCTCCACTGCATCTTCCATCACCGTCATGTCAGTCTTGCACTTGGCAGAGGGGTTGATGGCCAGCTCCGCCGGTGGGATGACGAAGCTCTTGCTCAGTGGTAGCCACATGCCTTCACCCAGGGTGTAGGTGAATCTGCCAGGGACAGCAGCATAGCAGGAAATGCTGAGCCAGGAGGGCTGTCTCAACCCAAAACCAAGCCCTTGAACCTCCCCTCTGCCCTGCAGGGATGTCAGTCTGAGCGAAGGCTCATCTGGGCAGGGTAAAAGTTCTCCAAATGCACTCTAATTATTCCCAAAAAACACACATGATGTAGGTAATCTAAAAAAGAAAAGCACTTCCCTTTTTAGTAGAAATTCTCCTTCAGTTCATAAATCCACTCTCATCATGAAAGAAGAGGAGGAACTGGTTGCTGGGCATCCAGTATACCACGTGCAAGCTGTAGTAGGACCTTTCCCCACCATGCTCATATATCCCCAGGAGGTGGCACAGGACAGTCATGCTCAGCCCTGCCAGTTGAGGTACCAGCCTGCCTGTATGCCTTGAGTCACGTTTCTGAGCCCCAAAAATGTGCCAAGCAGGTTGCCTTTACCACTTACCGGAAAATCTTGTCAGATGGCTGCTCACCCAACACCAGGTCGAAGCCACGCTGGAAGATGGTGTAGGGCCAAGGGCTGCAAGAGAAACCCAAGAGCATCACACCGGCATCATGCCTCCACTGTTGTTCACAGCTCAAAATGCTTCCCCTCCTCTGCCCCCAGCTCACATGCAGAGAGGTCCCAGGACGACAACTCAAACCCAGCCAGGACAAGGTGATAAAATAGTCCCATATGCAAGATCTTAACGTTGAGGTTCCTATAACACCAGATCTTCACCCCAGCCTCAATCTACCAATGGGTCAGTGCTGTACCACACCCTTTATTTCGCGGTACACGCACTCCAGTCCTCCCTGCACCCATAAGCCCCACACTTCTGCATACTCAAGTATTGCCCACCTGGTTCTCATTTTAGGCACTTGTGTCACAGATATCAAATTATAAAAAAAGAAAACCAAAATGCAGCCAAACCCTGTTTCTGAAAGGCTTTTGCAAGGAAGTATGTTAGGTCTAGGGCCACAGCTTCACCACCTGCCTTATTCCCCTTAGGCTTCACTGTTTCAGGAGGAGAGCTGAGGAAGCCTCAGCCCCTGTGGGACTATGCAAAAGGCTCTGGAAAACAAGCCGGAATCTTGGAGCCAAGCAGGAGGCTGGAGAACTGACAGCCTCTATCTCTGCTGCCCAAGATAGCACAGGGAAATGTGCAACCACCATTCAGTGGCCAGTGCCCCTCAGTGGGACACCTGTGACCATGACACCTTTGGGATGTGCATCCCGAGCAGCACAGCCCCACTGGCAGTGCATCACTTGCAGAGGAGGCTGATGAGGCAAAGCAAGGGGAGGCACAGAGACATGAGCACAGCCAGGCAACACAAACCCCACTCCCAAACCCTAAAGCTCCAAATTCCCTTTGCAAAGCTCAGAGCTGGGCAGAGAAAGAGATTTTTCCATTCTGCCGCATCGCTGCTGTTAAAATTCTGGGTGAGAGTATCAGGTGCTGCTGACAAGCCCAGGGATTTTCTCCAGAGGCAATTACAGCTCTCCTGCACAAGCACTTTAATTTCTAATCCGAAGTTATTTCACCAAGGACAAAAAAAAGTATAAAATGTATATATACAAGAAAATCAAAACTCCTGATTGTAGGATTAGAGCATGTCGTCTCATTTTCTCGCTGGGACACAAAGCCATTGTCCAGCGATGCCACGGGCTGGAGTGAGGGATTACATTCAGCCCGCAGATCGGATTGCTCTGAATGAGGTCAGCAGTGGCTGCAGAGCGCTGTGCTCCTCTGCCTCTGGCCGCCACTGCTTCGCGTCGCTGCTTCCTCTGTCTCACGCAGACGGATTTTATCCTTGCTCTTCGGGGGACAAAAGCAGAAGGAAGGTATTGTTCCTCATCAACTCGGGTGCAAATGTGGTTCTGAAGAGCCACTCTCAGCTGCCAGCAGAGCTTGGTGCTGGAGCGGGTGCTGCAGAGGCACGGTGGCTGCCAAACCTCTGCCGGGTGGCAACTCCGGCAGCCCACGGGTGCCAGCACAGCCGGGACATGCAGTCGGTGGGCTTGGAGCTGCCTAAGAGATAGAAACAAGCACCCAGACCATGTTGCATCCACCCAGGGTACAATATCCTGTGGCTAAAATTCATGTGATGATTGCTTTGAGCTGTGGAATAAGTTTCCACGCTCCAAGAAGGAACGGTGTGAGCTACTTTGCCTCTAACATGGGGTCAAAAAAGGCCCATTAAAAGGAATTTACATGCCCACATGCCAGGGGCCAGCCGTCAGGGGCCAGCCAGGAACCATTAAATCTGGGAGGACATGGTTGCAACCACACAGGGTGCAATTTCCCATGGCTAAAATTCATGTGATGATGGCTTCAAGCTGTGGAAGAGGTTTCCATGCTCTAGGAAGGGACAATGTGGCATTCTTTCTCTAACTTGGGGTCAAAAAAGGCCCATTAAAATGAAGGTTCAGTCTACAGCTACATGGCAGGAGGCAACCACTGCTGTCAAGCACCATCAAGTCTGTGAGGACATGGTTGCATCCACCCAGCATGGTATTCCTGAGGCTAAAATTTGTGTGATGATGGCTTTGAGCCATGGAAGAGGTTTCCACGCTCCAGGAAGGGACCGTGTGGCATCCTTTTCCACTCAAGGTCAAAAAAAGGCCCATTAAAATGAATGTTCAGCCTACAGCTCTGTGCCTATGTGGCACGGGGCAGTCAATGTTGCCAGGCAGCATCGAGTCTATATGGATATGGTACCTTCTGTGGGTAAACCTCCAGCCCACTTATCATTCCTCATCTCCAAGGAAGCTTTCCAGGAGCTCAGCTCCCACATTTCCACCCACACACCCTTGCTGACTTGTGCCTTCTGCTGCAGAAAATGGGAGGAGCTCTCTTCCCCCTGGCACATCTCACCTCCTCTATCACTGCCTTTTGCCTTCTGTGCCTCTGCTGCTCTTTCACTCCCTCCTTCTTCTCCCATGCACACAAGCATGCACTCACGCAGTTGTCTCTCTCCCCATTTTCTATAATCAATGGAGACCTCTCGTTGCTCTGGTTTTTGTTGCTCTTGGTGGGTGTTTTGGTTGCATGATCTTCAGAGCTCACAAAGAAAAGCAGGGCTGATCAGAAGCAGCTCTGCTTTAATCCAACCAGGTTAGATTAAATCGGCCAGCTCACTGCAAGCCTTGACACTCAGGTAGGCACTTGAAACAAAAGGAAGGGAACACCAGGGCAGCTGAGAAACAGCAAACTCCCCACACTCAGCATATTCCTATGGCCAAAACACTGCCAGTGCACCCTCAGAATGATCTCAGTCCTCTTTGCTTTTTCCAGCTGAAGCATCAGCTACACTTTGCTCCAGATCTAGGCTTGAGTGGATGTTCCTGAAATAACTGCTAAGCCCTCCAGAGCTGCTGCTGCTGGTGATGCTCTGACCAACCCAGATAGGACCCTGGCCACACTCAAATTGCAGCCTCAAGGTGACAAGGCCAGGCAGACTTCTAGCATCGAGAACTGTGCTCCTGCTGTTTCTCTCCCACTGCAAAGCTCTTCTAGATAAGATGGGTGAGATGAGGAATCAAAGCCTGATTCCTGCAGAATGTGACCGTGATTAGCCAACCTGAAGCAGATGGTTTGAGAAAAGATGGCAGGAAGGTCAAAGGAGCTGCAGGAAAGGGTCTGTGCAGAAGGCACTGAGAAGTGGCTGCACATGAGTGTGGCTGAAATGCCACTGGAGAAGAAGGTGGTTGGCTGTTACACACTGAAATAGGTGAGTTCATGTCAGGTTACTTGAGGCCCCTGCTCCCAGGGATTTCCACCCAGTGCATGGCATGAAGACAGTCATGCCCAACCCCATCATGGCATGAGAGTACTAGCTCCAAGTGCATGCTGGAAGCCAGTGGCACAGACGCACTCAGCACATCCCTTTGCTGGCTGCTTGGCAGTTTGAGCTCAGGGTGAACAGCCCCAAAGCATCTCCCCAGTGTCTGCACCCCTGCTGCAGCCCCAGGACCCATTCCCCATGATGAGCAATGTAGGGAACCAGGAAGACCCAACATCTCCTTCATGGAGGGCAAACAAAGAGGTGGCTGTGACACGAGCACTGGGCTGCTGACTTCACCTGACAGCAATGTCCATCCCAGCTCCTCCCTGACTTTGCTTTGCTTTGCAAGAGCTTTGCTTGGGCTTCAGCTGCTGACGCCTCTCCTCTTCCCACTTCCCCACCCCCTGCCATCCCTTCCAAGCAGCTCTTTATTAAAAATGCTAATGTCGGCACTTTCTCTCTGGGCTGCCTGTAAATCTGCGAGGAGAATGGGGCGGGAGGAGAAGGCGGATGGGTGGTTTGGTGAAAGGATCTGAAAGAAAGAGGAGCTTTTTATCTGACTATCCTTCAAGCTCGCAAAGCCGAGGCACACAGCAGGGGATAGAGAGAGGCAGAAGGGGAAAAAAATAGATAGAAAAAGGGGATGGGAGGGAGAGAAAAAGGGGAAAAAAAAAGACTTCAAGCAGGAAAAGTTCTGTCTTTGTCACTTCAGTGTGAGCCCAGCTCTTCTGTGGGGTGGGGAATGGCTGGTGCCACAGGGATGGGGCAGAAGGAGCAGATGCACAGCCAGGGAGGGGGATAACTGTGTGCAGAGGCACAGCTGGGAGGGAAGGTGGGTGAGTAGGGCATGGGCTGTTGCACAAATGTGGGTCCTGTGCCAGCAAAAAACGGCTGCAAGGCTGCAGGGTGGAGAAAGGGGTAAGTTGCCCTACATGGGGATGGGGTAGCTCCTGTCTGCCAATTGCTCAAAGAGGATGAGAGCATCCCCAGTCGCATTTGCCAAATTGCCTTAAACAAGCCTAAAACCTCCTCATGCTAGGTAAAACCCATTACGAGCTGAAAGGGCACATGAATAAAGACCCCTTAAATGCAGACTGTCTTAAATCTCACCAGTGTCTGAAAAGGGCACCCAGGCCAGAAGAGCAGGTGGGGATGGGAAAGCCAAAGCCATCACATGATGGATCTAAGGGCTGAGATGAACAAGTACAAACACGGGCAGGCAACAGTTTATTAATTAACAGCAGAATGAGCTGAGTTGACTTTTGGTCGAGTCATAGCATGAAGTAACTGCAGGAATTTGGTTTGATGAGCAAAGGCGAGGCAGCGTTGGTTGGACTGCTGGAAACTGCATCCTACCTCAGAAACTTTAGAGTAAGAGCCGAAAAGCAGCTAATTAACAATGCATATCAAAGTGGGAAGGCAGATTGTGAACACACAAACAGCACCAGACAGATTTGTTTAAAGCTGCTGAGGAGCAGCACAAAAAAAAAAAAAAAACCAAGAAAAAAAGAAAAAAGCATCTGATCAAATGTATCTGCTACCCATGATCAAAAAGATCTTCGTTTTTGAAAAACTGATGAAGATTTGGGGATGGGCTGCATTAGATAAAAGATGTACCACGGAGGCAGGGATCTCAGCATGGGCCCCAAAATACACACAACACACAGAGCCACCCTGCCATCGCCAATAAAGTTTGAAGATGAGCTCGCCGTCATGAGCAAAATTAGATGCTGCTGA
This sequence comes from Urocolius indicus, assembly GCA_013401255.1. Taxonomy (NCBI): domain Eukaryota; kingdom Metazoa; phylum Chordata; class Aves; order Coliiformes; family Coliidae; genus Urocolius; species Urocolius indicus. The sequence goes on along the minus strand of WBNH01004121.1, from coordinate 19,912 downwards.
GCGAACAGACGCTGAGTCGACCTGTAATCATGGTAAATAAAACCAAACCAGCGGCAAACCTACCAACACCAAAGGCTTCCATTGAATTTCCAGATAAAACTTCCAGCCTGGGAAACCAAGAGGGGTCATAGGGAGACCATGTTGCTCCCAAACATGTTGAGGGGTTTGGCAGAGCCCTCTGATCCTGCTTTGTTGACCTCCCCTTTGCTAAGAGCTGATGTGGCTTCTCTGGGGACTGACTCACCACCTCGGCTTGTGCTAACCCTGGCTGCAGCACATCACTCCTATATCCAAACAGTTTGGAGCATATTAGACAAACAGTGGTCAGACATCATTCAGGTACAGTTGGTCTCACCTTGGTATGGTGGGAGAGAGCAGTAGATTTGCAGACACACTGCCTGTGGGCAATCTTGTTAGGCCAGAGCTGGGAGCAAGCTGATGACAGCAACAAAAGACAGCGTGGCCTGGCAGTTCAACCTCCACCCCAAAAAGTGTAAAGACAAGGTTAAAGTTACAAGTTTTTCAGTGAAACAGGCTCCAATAAGTTGGTTCTGCTGGACCAAAGAGAGCTCATCACAGACATGACTCTGTGGAAGCCAAGGAGTCACAGGGGATATCTTGGATAGATAGAAGAGACCTCCACCATTGGAAGCCATTGCAGGCAGAGCTGCACCAAGCAGCACTTGGACATCAGGAACAGATCACAAGCAGAAAAAAATCTTCATTAAACATCAATCTGTCCTCAGTATCACAATGCTTAGTGTGGACACATTTTCAAGAGCCCCTATAAATAGCGGATGTTGCAAGCAAGATGGTTAAGTGTGGTTTCAGCTGCTACCATTTCCTGAAGCAAAAATGTGACAAGTTCAAGGAAGAAATACAAAAGTACTCCAGTTTCAAATGGCTTGAGAAAGGAGCTCTTAATGGGTGACACTAAAAAGGCCCCAACACTGTAGCATCAGAGCTTTCCCAAGAGCCTAGAGAAAGGCAGAAGGAACTCCACCATGGTCGAGGGCTGTTTTGTACCTTGGGGAAACAGATCTGCTATGTTTCTCTTCCCTAAACAAAACAAAAAGTATGTTGGAAATTATGAGTATGATTCATCATAGCCAAATTTGGTATGTAAGAAGAGACACAAGACAACACGTATCCCAGCCCAGGTAGGAGGAACAAGCAGAAGAGGGAGCAGAGGCTCAAGCATGAGTTTGGAAGGCTCCTGTGGGGCCATCAGTATGAAGCTTGGTCTGAAAAGTGTTCTCAGATCCCTCAGAGGAGAGGAATGGGTCCTGTGCACCTTCCAGGTTGGCATTGCTGACACTTAACTAAACTGCCCAGACTAAACTGCCCAGACTAAAGGTGTGTCTGGACCTATGACCAGATCCAGAGGGCTACAGGAATAGATTTATCCTTCCTGCTCTTGGCTTCTCTCCTGCTTGTTACCATCTATATTTCTTCCCAATTCACTTGAACGCATTTTTTTCTCCATTTTTCCCTTTAGACAATGGAGCAGCTGAATCAGGAAGAAGGAAGTTAGAGAAGAGCAACTTGCATGAGAGGAAACATATGAAGCTGCAGTCACATGCCCAGGAGCAAGGGAAAAGCAGAGGGAAAGGAAGCAAATGCTTCCCCACCTGGTGCATTTTCACCAGCTGCTTCAATGTCCATTCAATTGCCTTTTGCAAGGTGCTGCGTTCAGCATAATGCTGATAGCTCTGACTGAAGCACAGGCTGACATCAAAGCCACATGTGCTTGTGGGTAGCTGTGAGCTCTTTCCAGTCCACTGTGAGACACTCCTGATCTCAACACATCCCAAAATGGGCAAGTCCTTGGCAGAGGGAATACCCTCTCCCATGCCCCGATCCCCATCACTTGGCCTCTTACCAAATGGGCACAGGGGAGCTAGGGACTATTCCTGTCCCCTGGGGATGAGCAGGGCAGAGAGCTGCATTTCTGCCTGTATTTTCCCACCCTGGCAGCAGTGCCTCGCAATGGTCTTCAGACCCTGACCACACCACTCAGCACATCCCCAGCACAGGGCCACTTAATCCCATGAGCATCGCCTTGTCCCCAGCGTGGCTCATGGCACCCACAATGACATATGCCCTCATTTCAAACAGCTGGTGCCCCACACTGTATTTAATTGCTAAATTGTTTTTAAATTGAAAAAATCCATAGAAGCAGGTTGGAGACAGAGAAGCAGTGCTCTCCCAAGGCCCCATTTCAAACAACCCCCCATGGCTGCCATCCAAAGCCCAGCCTTTGATGATCTTCTCTTCCTGCTGTGACTTCAGAGAGGGTGTCCTGACATGCTCAGGGCTGCCACTGCCACAGATGCACACAAGGGGAGGAATAAGGGGGTTGGAAGTGCTGGTGCATGTGGTGCCTCTGTTTTTTGAGGTGTTTTGGCTTTCTGCACACTATCTCCAGTCCTCCCTGGAAGTCCCCATCTGTACATCACAGACCCATGAGTGTTAAGGACCCAATGGAGCATCCCCCAAGGGTCACAGAGAGGTGGATACATTTGTGATCCCTCATCAAATTGCTGATGAAACATCAGAAATATTTCCCTTTGCACATTCAAGGATGTGAAGCCACACAACTGCTCTGTTCCCTTGGGATATGGCATCAAAGCATTGAATTTGCCCAGTTTTCAGTATGGTGTCCCTGTCCCACAGCCACCCTCCTCTGAGGACTCAACCTCAGCCTTCCTCTGGTGCCTCGCACACCCAAACCAAACACTCCATGAAGCACAGGATGTCAAGAGTGCCTGCAAGGGGAAGAAGAGAAGCCTCGATCTTCTCCTGGGGGTGTCTACTCTGAAATCTAGCAATGGCCATTTCTACATCATCTCTGATTATTTCAAAGAATAGAAAAATCCTTGCCTCCCACAGACCTGCTGCAGAGCCCAGCCACGTGCTGACCTTACGATTCAGAGATGCTTTTAACCTTTTCACACAAGAAGATCTGCCACAGCCCGACTACGCTGCTGTTGAAGCCCAGCAGCTCGTGTTAGGAGGCTCTAAGCCTGGGATGCAGGCGCACTCACCCCTGGTTTGTTCCCCACTCATTCCGGATGCAGAGGTGCTTATGCACAGGGTCCTTCATGTAACCTTCATAGCAGAGACACTCACCTACAGAGAGAAGGGAGGACATCTTCATCAATGACCTGGATGAAGAGATGGAGTGTACCCTCAGCAAGTTTGCTGATCACACCAAACTGATTCACCAAAAGGCTTTGCTGCCATTCAGTGAGAGCTGGGCAGAGAGGAGCCTCATGAAGTTCGACAAAGGCAAGTGCAGAGTCCTCCATCTATGGAGGAACAACTCCATGCACCAGTACAGGCTGGAGACTGACCTGCTGGAGAGCAGCTCTGCAGGGAGACCTCTGCTGGGAGGTCTGCTGGGCCATGCTGAGCCAGCATGAGCCTAAACTAAATATGAGCCTAAACATGACCCAGAAATGTGCCCCTGAGGGAAAGAAGGCCAATGGCATTCTGGGGGGCATTAAGAGGAATGTGGCCAGCAGATTGAGGGAGATATTCCTCCTCTTCCTCTACTCTGCCCTGGTGAGGCCTCATCTGGAGTCCTGTGTCTAGTTCTGTGCTCCCCAGCTCAAGAGGGACAGGGAACTGCTGGAGAGAGTTCAGCACAGGGCTACCAAGATGATCAGGGGACTGGAACATCTTCCTTATGAGGAAAGGCTGAGGGATCTGGGGCTGTTCAGCCTGGAGAAGACTGAGGGAGCTTCTCATCAACCTAATGGTGGGTGTCAAGAGGATGGAGCGACACTTTTTTCTGTGGTGCCCAGTGACGGGACAAGGGGTAATGGGCACAAGCTGGAACACAAAACGTTCCACTTAAACACAAGGGAAAACTTCTTTTCTGTTCATGTGAGGGAGCCCTGGCACAGGCTGCCCAGGGAGGGTGTGGAGGTTCCTTCTCCGGAAGTTTTCAAAACCTGCCTGGACATGTTCCTATGCTTCCTGATTGAGTTGAACTTGCTTTGGCAGGGGGTTGGACTGGATGATCTCTGGAGGTCCCTTCCAATCCTCACCATTATGTGATTCTGCAATTCTGCAATGAGGGACACAGGAGGATAAGGCTTCCCTACCAAACCCAGCCACCTGTGCACCCAGCAGCTCCATCCTTACACATGTAGCAAGGTGAGAAAGCACCTTCCCAAAACCAGGCCGAGCAGGTGAGCTCCCAAACCCATCCCAACCACCTGACCACTTACCAGTCTCGGGGTCGCACTGGTGCTCACAGGGGTCCAGGAGACGCCGGGCACAGAGGTCCAAGGTCCAGGGCCCGCTGGAGTTTTGCTGGGAGAAGAGGATGACCTGGGCCGGGTTCAGCCAGTCACTGGCATCCAGCTGGCTCCCTTCCAGCAGGATGAACCGGCTCCCTGCCACCGAGACAGGAGTCAGCAGTGGCAACCTGCTGCACTCCCCTCCATCCCACGATGATCCTTGCATCCCAAAATGGACTCCTCCATCCTGTGGTGGTCTCCTCCACTGAGTGATGGATCCCTCCATCCCTTGTCCATTCTTCCCATCCTGAGACAGGGCCCTCTGTCCCACACCAACCCTCCGTAATGAATCCCTCTGTCTCATATCCATCCCTTCTGCCCTATGACGGTCCACACCATCCCATGTCTGTCTCCTCCACCCTGTGACAGCTCCCTCCATCCTGTGCCTGTCCGCTCCATCTTACATCTGACCCTTCAGTTCCATGCCTGTCCTTCAACCCATGATAGTCTATTCCATCTCATACCCATCCCCCCCTCCATCCCATGCCTGTCCCACCCATCTCACAATGGGATCCCTGTCCCCTCCATACCTTCAGTCCTTGACCCATCCTGTGTCCCACCACAGCCATCCTGCGTCTGTCTCCACTGTCCTGTGCCTATTCTCTTCATCCTGTACCACTCCACCCCTCACTCCCACACTGGTACCCTCAGTCTCACATCTGCCCCACCATCCTGCACCTCACATCCCCTCTATCCCACAACAACCAAATTTGTTCCTCACCCATCCCCTCTGTCCTGTGCTCATCTCCTCCACTCATGCCCATCCTCTGCCTCATACATCTGTACCCTCTATCCTACGCCTTTCCCCTCCATCATGCACCCATCCTGCATCTCTCGTCTCCATTGTTCCCTCCTCCCCTCACCTACAGTCTACAGACTGGGGCAAGAGGGGGTGGCTAAGACCGTGGGGTGCTCACCATCGGCAATGAGGTGTTCAGGGACATGGAGAGTGATCTTGACAACAAGGGGGCAGCTCATGTGGGAAGAGCATACCAGGCTGATGACACAGCTCGTCACACTGATGAGGGTCAGCGTGGTCTTGTTCACGGGGCTCCGTGGGGACCCCACTGCAAAACACAAAAGCACAGTCAAACCTGAGACCTGAGGGACTCAGGAAGACCATGGAGTGCAGACAGGAGATCTCAGGATGCAGAGACCCTGTCTAGACCCCTGGAAATCCATCATCAATCCAGTCAAGCAGAGATGCTTTGGATTTTCAGGGAAATGAAGCAGCCTTTGCCAAGAGACTCTTCCTCCTGCCTAGTGCAGCTGAGGTCTCCCCAAGCCCCAGCAGCTGGGGCTCTCCCACATCCCTGCATTACAGCACACCAAGACCTTTGCAGCAGGAGAACTTTAAAGTAGAGCAGAGATACTGAGAAGAAAGGTAAATGCAATACCCCTTTTCCCTCCCTCCTTTTTCTTCTCAGCACTTCTCTTGGGTTAATTTTGCCATGACAACAGCTTCCTGGATACCTTTGAAAAAGCATAGGAGAGCCTTAACTACTCAGGGCATACAGGTCTTTGACTTTTAATCTTTCAGCTGAAGAAGCTGCGTGGAAAAGGTTAGTTGGGGGCTGAGCAATTCCCTGCAGAGACAAAACCTGAACCAGCCTCTCAGCACCTTGATAGAGACACTGGGGATGAAGGAGATGGCTCCCAGCCCCACCACTCACACAAAAACAAGGCACTATCCAGCAAACAAGTCTCAACAAAGGAAAACAGACACAAATTCTTCTTCCCAGAGGAGAAAACATCCCAAAGAGATGGTGCAGGGCTGTGAGGTAAGGCTCCAGCCTGGAAATCAAGCTTCTCCTCAACCTCTGCTGCATATACAGTTCATGTGTGCACGGGTGCTGGAGGAAATCCGTAGCAGCACCGTGCCAAGCATCAGCACAGGAGCTCATGGGCCAGTCTTTGAAGCATGTTACTCATTAACACACACCAGAGCCTGGCAGAAGCCTCCAGCAAAAAATCAGAATATATTTCATCCTCTGCTGAGAAGCTGCACCGGAGAGCAGCAGCAGCCTGCTGTGGAAGCAGGGACCGGTACCTGCCCGCAGCAGCCCACATCACGCCTGCATTTCCATCTCTTGTTGATGGAAAGCCTGTGAACACAGAGAGGCACCAGCAAGCAAGGCGAGAGGGGCCATGGCTCGCTGCCCACCTCTGCACCAACACCCACCTCGGCTGCGCCTACGGCTCCGTGAAGGGTCTGTGTAGAAGGTCAGCTGGGGGTCGGTGTCTGCCTCCGTCCCTGAGTCTCCCTCGGGGTTGAGAAATGCTGAGCCAGCTGCAGAGGACATTGAGTGTGGTCACAGCAGGGCTGGCACCGTGCCACCCTGAGCCACCACATCCTACATCACCTCTGCAGGGCAAGCCTCACCTTTGACAGCCAGGAGCCCTGTCTGCCAGGCACAGCAACTTCCTCCCTCCCACCACACACAGCCATGCCCCCTGCCACAGTGCCCATTACCTTGCAACTTTTCCCTGTGGCCACATTGGCACCATAAAATACTTACCATGGCCAAGCCCCTCTGAATCTTTCCAACCAACCAACTCATTATCCTTACAGATAATGTTTCTCTTTCCCCCTACCCTAATCCTTCTTTCCAAGCTCTTGCACTAAACTAGCCCTACTTCTTCATCCTAGGAGATGGTGAGTTGCTGGAGCATGAGTGGGGAGAAGCCCAGAGCACCTTACCCTCCCCCAGGACCTCCCTACCTCTGGCTTTGTTGTTGACGCGCTTGCGCTGGCTGCTGGAGGTGTGGGACAGCAGTGTGGCCTGCTGGTGGTTGGAGTCCACAGGGCTGGTGGCAATGATGTTGTCCTTGTACTTGTTCATCAGGGACAGCTTGGCATTATCACTCCCTGAGCAAGAAGAGTTGAAAGCAAAATCCTTCAGGGATCACAGAATCAAGGAATCACAGAATGGTTGGGGTTGGAAGGCACCTCCAGAGATCACCCTGTCCAATCCCCTGCTAAAGCAGGCTCACCTCCATCAGATCACACAGGAACGTGTCCAGGTGAGTTTGGAAACCTCCAGAGAAGGAGACTCCACACCCTCCCCGGGCAGCCTGTGCCAGGGCTCCCTCATCTGAACACCAAAGAAGTTTCTCTTCATGTTCAGGTGGAACTTCCAGCTTGCACTCGTTATCCCTTGTCCTGTCAGTGGGCACCACAGAAAAAAGACTGACCTCATCCTCTCAACACCTTAGATTTTTATAAGCTTTGATTAGGTCTCCCCTCAGTCTTTTCTAGACTAAATAGCCCCAGTTCTCGCAGCCTTTCCTCATATAAAAGATGTTCCAGACCCCTAATCATCTTGGTGGCCCTGTGCTGGCCTGTCTCCAGCAGTTCCCTGTCCCTCTTGACCTGGGGAGCACAGAACTAGACACAGGACTCCAGATGAAGCCTCACCAGGGCAGAGTAGAGGAGGAGGAAAATCTACCTCAATCTGTTGTCCATACTCTTCTTGATGCATCCCAGAATGACAAGGGCACATTTCTGTCTCATGTTTAGTTTGCTGCCCACCAGAACTCCCAGATCCTCTCTGCAAAGCTGCTCCCCAGCAGGTCATCCCTATGTACTGGTGCATGGGTTTGTTCCTCTTAAGGTGCAGGACTTGCCCTTTTTCAACCTAGGCAAAGAGGTTCCTCTTTGCCTAGCTCTCAAGACAGTCAAGATAAAGGGATCAGGACAAAGCAAAAAAGATTTGAAAGAAGAGAGGTGAGAGAGATGTCCTTGGATCCATCTCCAGTATCTGCATGAGGCAATCAAGGTGCCCTGGCCAGTGGGCCAAGCTGCCTCCAGTGCACTCATCAGAGGCTGAAGGAGATTGGCACCTCCAGCAAGCTACCTAAAAGCTGAGATTTAACATTCAGCCTCTCAGGACACTTCTGCATACCCAGGTCTGTGAAGAAAACACCTGGAGAGCATTTAGAACCATACCATGGTCTTCCTAAACCATGTCTCAGTTGACAACACTCCAATTGGATGGTTCAGTTGGTAATATGGCCACAAAGAATCCCTGCTGGTGATCAGAAGATAGCATTAATTCAGGATCACACTGATGGCAAGTATAATTTTGCTACTAAAAATCCCAGCCAAAGAAGACACCAGAAAACTTGGGATACAGAAGGGAATTTTGGAGGTCACCATAGGGTAGCTCGGAGGGGACACCATTCTGGTTCTCCATCAAGCCACAGGAATCACAGCCTTTCCCCTCAGAGATCCAGCCTGCATTGTCCCAACCACACCCCTGTCAGCCTGACCTGCTCTCAACTGTCTGCAAGGTCTCCCAGCAATGGAAGTGCCTTCAGAGTGTCACCAACATCTCACATGCCACAAAACCCCAGAGAAACAGGGAAAACACTCCAGGGAAAAGATGTGTTTGGAACGATACAGAGAAGAAAATCTGAAAAGGATCCACCTCAGGCCAAGTACCCCTGCCCCATGCCCACCTGGTGTGAGGTCCATGCTGGCTTTCTCATTGCAGCCCTGCAGAGAGTCCAGGGTGCGGGTGACCTGGCTGGCAAAGTCCTCCCCACCATTCATGCACTCACGCTGGAGGTGGTGCCGCAGGTCAGTGATGTCGTACTCGTAGCCATCCAGGATGGGGGTCTCGCGGATGCTGAGTGTGCCGCTGGAGTTGTGGCCCTGCACGCGGGCGTTGCGCAGGCTCTCCCGCCCGTGGCCCCCGATTAGCACTGATGGGATGTAATGGATCTCGTTGGCTGCCTCAGCACTGGCACTTTTTTGGGGCTGAGGCACCCGGCGCCGCTTGCACCACCGCCGGCGGGTGTAGAGGATCATCACCAGGCAGAGGATGGAGAGCAGCAGCGCGATCATCCCTCCCTGAGGGCACAAACATGAGCAGAACTCAGCCAGGGACCGGCATCAGGGATGTAAATGCCCAAGGGGTGCTTCATCATGGCAAAAGTAAAGCCAACGATGAGAGGAACATGGTCACATCGATAAGAGGGTGCTGGCACAAGGGGTACCCAATGTTGACCAGCCTGCCTCAAGCTGGAGCAGCTTTGAAGACACCACCAAGGCACGAAAAAGCAGCATTTAAAGCAAAGTGTGTTTTGTTTCACACTGCAGCATCACTCCTTTGAAAGCAGAGATCACATTTATTCCGGGGAAATGCTCCTACGGGCAACTTTTTCTGACCCATTTCCAATCGGTTTCAGTGCTGTCACTCTCAATCTTGGGAGATTTTTCCCAGAGTATCCGGCAGAAATTGCAGCACAGATTAAAGCAGATCAAGGCTTCAGACAGCCAGACAACTGAAGCTTTGCTTGGGAAATGCCCAGGGGGACGAGACTGAAAAAGCTCCTGTCTCAAAGGGATGGACCCTCAAATCTGCACCCAGCTCTGGCAACTCACCACCGGCCTCAGGGTCATCCTCCTGTAGAGACAACATCACTGCACACAGATAGAGGTGGTGAGATGAAAGTGCAAGTTGGCTGATAATCATAGCAACAACAATAGTGATAATAAAAAATGTGGAGTCAGTTAAGAGTTCCATGTTCATCGGCCTCTCCAGTCCCTCTCCTCTTTTCTATGCAATAGGTGATCTTGATAAAATAAAATCAGAGTAATAATGTGCTCCATTAGGATAAAACATTAAGGAAATTGTTAAATGAGAAGCGAGAAAGGCAGATGAAAAGAGAGCTCTAATGGCCATTACGGCTTAACCCACTTCCATTCCCAGGATAACAGAGTTGCCATGCACTCTCCCAGCTGGCTTCCAAACTTTCTCTTAAAAAAGGAAAGAAAACCCAAGAAACTCCAGTGATTAAGGTGACAAGCAGCCCAGCAGAGGAGAGGGAGCTGGCTGGCACATGACATCTCTCTGGCCAGGAGCCTGCAGCCAGGAGGCTGGGAAATCTCTCACTGCAGCTGAAAACTGGCACTGGACTTGTGCCTGGCCGTGCCATTCTGAGCTTTCAAGTGGTAAAGTAAGGGCCCAATTCTCTATCACGTTCAAGTCCCTTTGAGTTCCTCTGATCCATAAATCAGTGAGGTCTATCCCCATGTCTACCACAGATGGTCTCCCCAGTCATGGCTCCTCATCACCCTGAGGAAGGGTTCACCTGCAGATGAGGGCACAAGCAGATGGGATTAACACAGGGAGCATTCCTGACTTTCCTTTGCTGCCCTTTGCAGGCACATTAAATTCCCTCAAAAAACAGAGAACCCTGCCATGAGCCTGTGCTGGTAAACAAGAGAGACCAAGCTAGAGCTCAAGCCAGGTGGATGTCCACTTGTTTAGAACTGTGGCTGTGGCTTCTCAAAAAAGACCTGTTATTTCATTGAAACTGAATTTCTTCTGCCCTGATAGTCTGAGAGCTCAAAGTATCCCTGAGGAAAAGCATCTGGTGGTTTTCAAAAGGCTGCGAAGAGAGGATGAAATCCAGCATTGGAGTCCTCTCCACCATTGCTTGTTGAAGGGGGTCAGAGCACCAGATCAGACCCCTTCTTCCCCTCCACGGGAGCCCAGAAATCCCCTTCTGCCTTTATCCCCTCAACCCAGCACGTGTAAGACAGTGGCAGGAGAAGCTCTGCACTGGATAGACACAGGAGAGCTTCCTGCACAGTACTTGTGCAGGTCGCTGTCATGATGGATACAGCCCCTCGCTCACACTTCTCTTGGCAATCACACAGGAAAGAAAGAAAATCAGCCTTGAAAACTCCACGTGATCCTGACTCCTGGCACAAAAGTGAACCTCTATTTGTCAGGAGCTAAGGATGCTGCCAGAGCGGAGCTGAGTGTGATGGGGGAAAAGGGGGAGAGGGAGGATTCAGTCTGTATTTACACATTTTGTTACAAAAGCAATGGGTTGCCGGCATCCTTTTCATCATCTCGATAATAAACCTTCTTTCAGGCACTCCTGTCTCAATCTTGGGATTCAGAGGTAGCCAAGAAAAGCAAGGCCATGGTGGGGCAGAGCAGGACCAGCCCCTCCCTAGGTAATGCACCCTCTCAGGGGCAGCTGGGAACAGACAATAACAAACTGATAATGGTGCAAAATGTTTTTTGGGGTGGCTTTGCCAGTGATTTTTTTTTTGTTTCCTCCAGACTAATCAAGCACAAATGATGGAGGAGAAACCTGGCTTGGGGCTGCAATCTGGAAGAGCTATTGGCACTCTCATTAGGGTAGGCATCATTAAACAGCCTGTTTGCAGCCCCAGCAACACATTGTCTCTGGCTAATTATCTTCCCGTGGCACAAAAAAATCATCGGATTCTTCAAATTTTTTCAAACATAACAAAAAAAAAAACAACAAGGAACAAACCACAGATCCACCTCCAACACACAGATCTCTGTCTCGCCTTCCTTCCTCTGCCATCAAAACCTCTTCCGCATGTATCTGAGGGGAGGAGGAGAGCTGTGCAGCCTCCATGCATGGCATGCTCTTGCTTACTGCATGCTCTGACACCACAGCCATGGAGCTGCCACGCTGATAAAAGTGGCAGTGACAGTACCCAGTGGCATCGTGACACTCATCATGCTGTAGCAGCAGGCACCAGACACCATTCACGGGGCAAGGGGCTCCTGACAAAGTCAATGTGAATTAATCCTGGGTTAAGGTGTTTGAGACTTTCAGATTCCAGCACTCCCTGGGGATAAAAGCACCCCTGGAAACTTAGAGTCAATCACAGAATCATTTTGGTTGGAAAAGACCTTTAAGATCATTGAGTCCAATTCCTCCCCTCACACTGCCATGCCCATCACTAACCCATGGAAACATAGAATGGTAGGGTTGGAAGGGACCTTTAGAGATTATCTAGTCCATGTCCCTCAGCACCTCAGCTACATGGCTTTTCAATATCTCCAGGGATGGGGCTTCCAACACCTCACTGGGAAGCCTGGGACAGTGTCTAACAACCATCTCAGGGAAAAAATATTTGCAAAGATATTGAAACTGAGGGAGAGGTTTAAAGCAGCCTGATGTTAAAGCGCCCTGAACCACAGCATCATTCCGAGAGGTGCTCAGAGCATCTCTTAACCAGTCCCCACAGGTGAGTTCAGTTCCCCTTCCTAGGACAGCTGGAGCTAGATAGGGGAAATATACAGCTTTTCAAAATCCCCTGTATTTTCCATAGGCTCTGGACACCCAAACAAGGGCTGCCTTCCCATCATGTACCATGACAGAGATGTGGAGGATCCTCAGCTCCTCCTCTGCCGACTCAGTCTGGGGCTCCTCTGTGGGCTCGAAGCCGGGTAGGTTGGGGGCCCCATCTTGGTGGTGGATGTGGAAGAGCAAGGTGCCGTTCTCCAGCCACTGCTGCCGCCAGCGCACAAGCGGGATGTCATCCGTGTTGCCCGAGATCTCTGCAAAAGCAAAGCCAGTTACATGGGAAACATACTGGGGAGAGAGGTGATGTGGGACATACACCTCCTCCCCAAAAATGGACGCAGGGAACAAGGGACACACACAGCAGTCAACCTCCAGTCACCTCCTGCCAGCACCTCCGCACAACCCACAACCCAAAGGGTTAAAGCTGAGCAAAATCGTATTTCTGGGTAAAATGCAGATTTGGGCCCCTCCAAAAAATCCAGATGTGGTACAGGGACAGGGAACTTTTTGACAGCACCTCGGGGCCAGAGCTGGGGAGCCCAGCAGCATCCTCCCAGCCCTAATTTGGGTGAGTGTTTCACCCACGTGCTACATGTTAAACACAGCTCCAGCCTTGGGAAGCTGAGGATATAGGGCAACTTTTCAGCAGCATTAATGGGATCATTGAGACAAGTTACAAGTTACATTGAAACAAGATCACAAGTTATTGCAAACAGAAAATTTTCCCCATCCTTTGTGGACAGAGAAACATGCACATAGCTGCATTGCATCTGCAGCTCTGACTCTGATTGGGGTGCATTCAGAGGTTTTCAGCGTTCAACCATTTTTCACAGCTCCCCATGCAAGACCCAGCCCTGAGCTCTGTATATGGACCTGCATCTTCTGCTCAAACACTCTGAATTTCCCTAAGTCCCTTTAACTTTGGGTTTCGGAGGCAGTGGGAAGAGTGACAGCAGCAGAGGACACTCAAGAAGAAGGAGCAGCTGAGGACAGGGACATGACCTGTGCTGCAAGACACTAAATGCTGAATTAAACCAAACTCACCTGGCTAACTCCAAAATTTCAGGAGCACCCTACAATTGAGTCTTAGAGAAAGGGAGGGTGACACCAGCACTTCCCTAGGAGAGATGGGAGGATTTTAACCATCAGCTCCATCTCAGACCAGCTCACCTTGATCACCAGCTCAGCTAACCTTGATCTCAGCCATCAGCTTGAGCCTATCATTTGCCCTTTAGCAATTTTACCTGAAAATATAAGCTTTAACTGCATTTGTTGGAATTAAAACCACAATGAGCTTCCCAGCAAGCTCCAGCTTTCCTTCCTGTCTCTCTGCCCCGTGGGAACAGTTCAGACAGAACCATCCTCTCCATCCCATTTATAGCTGTGTGTTTTGATGGCAGTGGGAAAGAGCCTGGCTTGGCAAATTGTCATCTTTATTTTGCTTGTTTCACGCTGTCTTCAAACGAAAACTGGAATTCAATTACAGTGCTGAAAAACAACATCTTAAATTTATTGTTAACTAATTTCATTAGGCTGCCTTAAGTGAGACGGCTACTGGGGAGTGGGGAGGAAATCCACATCAGGAACCAGGTTCATCCTCCCAAACTGATTAGATTAATCAAAAGAAACATTAGCCGCAGCAAGCAATTGGCAGATTGTTTCTGCTCAGCACAGACCATATTTCTGGCAGCAATCAGTGTGCTTCAAGTGTCCCAAGTAGAGATATGCTGAGCTCTCCTCGATGCCACTGGGAAGCAAAACTGAGAGGAGTTAAAGCATCTAGGAAGCCAGAAGCACTTTTGAAACTCCCTCTAACCGCCAAGCTGCGTGTTTAGGTGCACAGATTCCCTTTGAAAAGCAGTTCTAGGAGCTGGGAGGGTTGGAAAACACAGATCTCCTCCTCTCCCACCTGGTCTTTATTCTTGGGTTGAAAGGGGGAAGCAAGCTTTCCTGCTTCCCCAGCTCTCCATGGCTTCTCAACTTCAAATGAACTAGCTCAAATGGAAGAAAATACTCTCCTCGCACCTGCCTGCTAACGTGAAATTAGGAGTAATTAAGGCAAGAGCTTTTATGCACAACGGGAACTCAGCATACTGACATTTGGAAAAATGTATATATCAGCATTTGCTCCATTGTAAAGAGTGAAAATAATAGACACTAAGTGTGTGACGTGACATTTAGAAAGCTAGAGTTAAAGATGTTTTCCTCCGATCTGACGTATCATTGAAAAAGCAGCAACCTTCAGCTCATTAATATTTGAGGAGGATTCCTTGATGGAAGTCATTTAAATGATTAATAGATTATAGTAAATTTAAGGCTTAAAATAGGTTGTCATAATTTCAAATTTATCTAAACGAGCTTATTTTTGAAAAGGAAAAACATATTTCAGTCAAAAATACAGCCCCAGAACCTGAGTGCATTAGCCTCTCCCACCTGACATCATGACACAACCCTGTGGCTGCATTGCACACAAGCCACAAGTGCTAGAAACAGAGGAAAACACCCCAGAAATCAAACACCATCTCCTCAAAGCAGCAGGCTATGCCTCCTCCATCACACCACACGACAAGGCTGCTCCACCATCTCTGATCCTGTCCTGGGCAAAGGTTCTTGAGGCAGCGCCTGGATGAGTGTGCTTTATCGTTGGACCTCCTCCTCTACTCAAAGGTCTCAGCAACCCACCATCTGCCTCTAACCCATTTCATTTCTGCTTGAAAAAATTACACGAGTCAATGCTTTTCTGTGTCTGTGAAGTTCTCATGGAGTTTGGTTCAAGCAAGCCATCAGCAAGAACAATACCAAGAGCAAGACCCCAAGTTTCCTCCCTAACACAGCATCTCTTTGCTCTCTCTTCTCCCAGTTCAATGCATTCCAAATTTATCTTTATCTTCTTCTCCCAGCAAACGTCTCATCACCCTATGGGAGACAACAGTGACTCATGTAGGGGACATATCTGGGTGTCACAGGGGCTCAGCTCTGCCATAGGGCTGGCAGGTCCCAATCCTGACAGTCAGCTTGTAACGTGGGGCTGGGAGAACACAGAGGAGGTGGGAAAGTGGGAACAAAGCCAAAAGAAACACAAAAGGTAAGGGAGAGAGGATAATTTCAAGTTCAAAGTTTGAAATATATTGATGATAGGCCTGGGCCCTGCATGGCTTTCATTAAGCCCTTGGATATGAAGCCATTAGCACTAGTATTAACTTCTTGCACCTCTGTTAAAAAATAGCCTGCTTGAGTCAGGGGTTAATAACTGTAAGAGACCACTAATTAGGCTGTGCCACGATCACCCGGTATCAAACATGGCCCAGGTCCTTCATATCTACAGGAGCAGCAGCGTCCAAAGACCTCAGCTGATGCTTTCAATATAATGGCTGTGACTGCTCCCCTCCCAGACCATCTGTGAGGGGAGGGAAGGGGAAATTAAAGGTTGTAGAGGAGCAAATCCAGGAGAGAAGAAGGTGGGTGGTTTTACACCCATGTAATTATTGATCATCCCAAAAAATGGCAACTTCCTGGGGACAGCTGTCCAGCCCAGAGCAAACCCAGTACTTCCAGTGGTAACACCTCTGCATCTCCCAGATCTGGATGGCAACATCTCCCCCACAGCCCAGTTTTGCACCTGAGCTGGTGCAACATGAACACCACAGTCCTCAAGCCCAATGCCCATATCCCGCATCCTCATCCCCCTACTGAGACCCAGCATCGAGGCAGGAGGGAAAGCGCACAAAGAGAGCAACTCTCCTTAAAAACAGATGCCAACATTTTGATGAAAAAACCCAGAAAACCAATTTTCTTTCCCATTTGGAAGCATTTTGCACTAATAGATGCCTCTGATTAGTCAAATGAACTCGGCAATAATGCCAGTCTCTGCAGACTCATTTCATACAGCGGAGCGCAGGTTTTGACTTGGACTTACATTTCCTCGTTAACATTTATACCTGACTTATTTTCCCTCCAGAAGCTGTGTTTTCATTTAGATTCCCCATTAGCTAAGGTTTTTGCTCTGTGCCTAAACCTCCCATATCCTTTAAAAGGGCTCTAACTCAGCTAAAGCAAGCCCTGGCCTTACACTCCTCCAACAGTCTTGGAGTAATGCAAATGGCCTTCCCGCCATGAGCCACACATACTCTGTGTTAGAACCTCAGGATTTGATTCCCAGCAATTCAGATGTCAAAACACATAGCCTAACTCCTTTTTACTTCCAAGGTTTTAGTGGCACATCTTTTATGGGATAATATTGATGTTTTTATGGGCCTGTTTAAAAAAATCACATTTATCACTGGCTATCTATATTTCATTTGCACTTTTCTCATGTCTCCAATCTGAGGTAGTAAAAGCAGCTCATCCTGTAGGTCACTCTGCCTTTTCAAGATAAACCAGCTTTTCCATGCCAGGAAACACAAACCTCAATTTATCTATTAGGAACCTGCTTCATGGGACAGGCCACCTTGTGCAAAATTTCCAAGAGACTCATAGACGTGGGAGAACCTAAAGGCTCAAGGAAAAGGCACCCCTGTATCTGGAGCCACTTTCTGGCTAGGTCGGGGAGATCATCCCACCACAATGCCTGCACGTGGGGCTGGTGTATGTGAAGCCATTTGCTATCATAGCAAGGCTGACAGCTAACTAGGTTTCTCCTTGAAACACAGGGTGCCTTTGCTTTTGGGAAGGTCATCAAGGAGTTACGTTTCAAAGCTGTGGCCATGCTTTACCCTTGAACTGGGATTTTCATCCCACACACACCTCATCCCTTTCTTTAACAAACAACCCCGCCCTCTCCATCAGTCTGGAAGTGACATTGTGGGGCGCAGCCATCTGCAGACCAAAGACACGGATCCATCATTAATGAGTGTGAGTCGCCTTGTGGCTTGGTCTGCAGCTGCTGACCTGAGAACATGCCGTGCCCTGTTGCCTCACTCCTCCCCATTGACTCGAGGACATGCCCAACCTCAACACTGCCACGTCCCCTCACAGGTTCTCCTTCTGCTACCTTTGTCAATTCTGACCAAAAACTGGGGAAAACTTGGCTAATGAATATGGGCTACAACGAGCAGGCTGGGACATTCCCTGGTGTTTGATTTTCACTCCTATTTTGTTAGTTTGGTCCCTTCTGCAATAACCATGAACTACAGAGGAGATGTGGGAAGAAATACAAATCCAACTCCTGGACCAACACTTTGGGAGACAGGGTGATATTAAAAAAAAGCAACTCCAAAGCCCCCCACCGCAACAGTGAGCAAAAACTAAATAAAGAGGATGTGTGACAACAACTTACGAGGTGCAAGGTTGATATTTAAATCCCCAGAGAGGACTACATTTCTTGTTGATATCCCACCCTGCAAAGCCATCACATCATGTCTTACAGAAGAAAGACCAAGTCTCCACAGAAAGAGCCCAAATGACAGGGAAGCTCCCAAACAGCCATGGAAAATTACTGCCCTGGCTAAATTGCCTCCCAGTAAATCAGTGAGATGGAGAGAACAAACCTCACAGCCCAGACAGTACTCACCCAGGAGAAGCAGAGGAGGACAGTTCTGAGCAAAACATGGCAGAGGAGACCCCAATCTCTTAAAAAAACCTCTTGTGCCTCATGGAAATGACAGATGAGTAGATTCTTCTTCTGCCCTGGACACTTTGTTAGAGGAATCAGTAGGTGCGTGGGGAAATACGGGTCGCTCAACACCATTAAGACACAAGATAAGAGTGATCCAGTTTGATGGACTAGTTTCAAAGAGTTCTTGTCAAAATCCACCCTCAAAGTTTCCCAAAGCACTGAAGTGGGGTTGGGATAAGAGGGAAAGTCCTCTTGAAGCACACCAGGTGGGGGAGGAGTAACAGCTTAGTTTTCACAATGAAAGGAGGTTACCAAGAAGCCCCACGGAGATCTTTGTCAGGACCTCAGCTGTTCAGAAACACACTGGAAGGGGAGGTGAATGACAAAGTTGGTCACTGTTGCTAAATTTAGTGTCCTCAAAGCTAAAGCTGTGAGATGCTGGAGGAAAGCAGGCAAGGAAGTAGGCAGGTGAAATTCAGCTTTGGTAAAAGCGAGCTGATCTCAAACCCCACAAGCAGTATTCAGGTCAGCCATCCCATAAGGGAGGAGGCAAAGCTCACAAAGTTCAGAGGAGGGATAGAAGGAAGATGAGAAGTCACAAATGGCTTTGCAGAGAAAAGAAACCAACTGTGTAAGGAATCTTCAACAAGGAAAACAAACAACTGAGCAGGGACATGAATAAAAGCCTATAAAATCAGTGGTGCAGTGGGAAAGGCAGTAATTATTCACTATTCCCTACTTGGCACGAATCAGGCAAGTGAAAACTCTGTTTTGTCCACCATAAAGTATGAAAGGAACCAAATGCATGGAAGTCAGAGCCACCAGCAGCTACCGAGCCAGACAGCCCAGAGGCAAACCTCTGCTTGAGAAATCCCTACAGCACAGACTTCAGCAGCAGGGAAAGGACCACACCATATATGCTGCATTTTTAAGACATTTTTCCCCAATTATCAGCTACTTGCTATGGCTGGAGATGTCAAGGGACCACAAACCCACTGCCCTCCACACTGCTCAATGTCTTGGGTACAGAGTGGCTGCAAAGTCAGCTAGGTACCACACAAGTCAACCTTCAAGGATACATCCTGCAACCACATGTCCTTTCAGGAGCAGTTGAGGCCCTCTGCTCCTCCAGGCACTGCCTCGCTGTGGGAAGGAGACCACAAAGGCAGCTCCCTCCCATTGAGATTGCCTCTCAACAGCCAGCCAGCAGCTCCCTCTCTCCAAATCCCAGCCCTGTGTGCTGTCAGATCCTACAAACCCAAGATGCCTGCCAAGATTGCCTTCAGCTTCCCAAGCCAGCCAGCAATTTTCCCAGGGAGGCAAAGGGCTATTTATATCCATCATGGGCTGGCAGGGATGGTAGTAGCCAGCTACTCCAGCCCATCTGCCAGGCACTTAGCAAGACATTGGAGCATATCGTACAGGCGAGGTCAGGCAGTGGCAGTGGTGGGATGGGCAGGGAAGGCAGGGGGCATACATTACAGTGATGATATGGGCTTCATTTCAAGGGTAAGCTTCATCCTGCTCCTGCAGACTACTTTGTTTAAGTGCTCGTTGCGCTGAGGCCAAGAGGTCAGGCAAATTAGATGTTGTTTTGGCATTCCCATGCTCGGCATGGGAAATGAACGTGGCTGCTTGTTCCTCCTCTCATGAGAGAGTCAGGAGCTGTCAGTCTTGCGGGACATGGGAGAGATGATGTGGCCCTCCCAGGGGATGAAATAGGATTGAAACAATCCTGTTCGCTCTCCTGCCAACAGCAGCATCAAGAGTTTTTCCAAGAAGTGGTCATCCTCTTCCTCCCCCTTCACATGGAGGGACCAATGCTGGCTTTGGAAGCAGGACAAATCTTCACCAGTGGCCCCATATCAGGCTGAAGAAGGCAGTTGTGGACTACTGCCGACTGCAGCCTAATGTCATAAACTCTTCAGTGCTTAGGACCTTGTCCTGGTTTGGGCTAGGA
>WBNH01004117.1:1238-25144 GCA_013401255.1 Urocolius indicus | reverse complement strand
TTAACAGTCTGTGATTCTGTGATTAGCAATACAAATATATGTGTTAGCTAGCCAAGGTCATTGAGAGGGCATGGAAGCTCCAGTTTCCCTGAGCCTACTGACCTGAACAGGCTTAGGGGTGCTAGTACCATGCCAGTAACTTCATAGAATCATACAATGGTAGGGTTGGAAGGGACCTTTAGAGATCATCTAGTCCAACCCCCTGCAGAAGCAGGTTCACCTAGATCAGGTGATATAAGAATGTGTCTAGGCGAGTCTTGAAGACCTCCACGGAAGGAGACTCCACAACCCCTCTTTTAGAAAATATTAGTCTCACATTTGTGTTATGTGACCTGTGTTTTTTTTTCATCTGATATTACATTCCGAGAGCCAGGCTAAAATCTGAGGATCTGTTTCCATAATAAACGATGTTAACAGTGTTTTCAAAAGAAAGATGCTTATCTGAACATTTTGCAGACAATGAAACAGAGGCAGAAAGACATGAAATGATTTGATGTCATGTAGAAAAATAAGTAATGAAACAGGTAAAAGGGTCTCCTAGCTAACAGTTGCCTTCTCTAGTCATGGTTTCAGCAGTATGGTTTCTCAAACTGTGCTTGCCAAACACTAAGAATTGGCCTGTAGACTTAAGACGTTCTTGGAAACTACAGAAGAAGCTAAATAGTATTGTCAGAAAAAAAAGATAGTATGAGTTTATATATTGTATCTTCTAATTCATAGAATGGTAGGGTTGGAAGGGACCTTTAGAGATCATCTAGTCCAACCCTCCTGCAGAAGCAGGTCCATCTAGATCAGGCCGCACAGGAACACGTCCAGGTGTGATAAGGAGTTAATGGTCAAGCATTCCGCTTTACCATCAGCTGAGGGCTGTAGGGGTTAACANGGTGAAAAGTGCAACCTGAGGAAGACTTGCAGCCTTCCTCCAAACGACCACCGCCCACGCCATGAAGACCCCTGCCCAGCTCTGATCTGACCCTCTGCGCAAGCGCTGAGGAGATAAGGACTAATTAACATACGAGGCGAGAGGGGGCAAGGACTAATTAACATACGAGGCGAGGGGAGGCGAGGAGAGGGTAATCTGCTTGTGGGATATTCATGATTTGGGGTGTATAAGTATGAACATGTAACCCCTCGGGGTATGCACGCTTGGTGGAAGGATCCCCCGTGCATCCGGCACCGCAATAAAGAATATCTTGCTACTGAAGAAATTATCACTTTCGTTCTTTGAATCAGGTGTGTTTTGAAGAATTCCAGAGAAAGAGACTCCACACCCTCCCTGGGCAGCCTGTGCCAGGGCTCCCTCACCTGAACAGTGAAATAGATTTTTCTTACGTTTAAATGGAACTTTTTGTGTTCATCCCATTCATCCCATTACCCCTTGTCCTGTCACTAGATACAACAGAAAATAGGGATGTCCCAACCTCCTGACACCCACCCTTTAGATATTTGTAAATATTAATAAGATCTACCCTCAGTCTCCTCTTCTGTAGACTAAACAGCCCCAGTTCCCGCAGCCTTTCCTTGTATGATTTGTATAATTCAGCTGAAGTTGTGTAGAAAATATTTTGTTGCATGTCTTCTAGCATCTCCTTTCCAAGAATGATTTCTGACAGATGTGCTAAAGGAGGAAAACCGAAGGTCAGTCTTTTGCCAAAACAAAAATTTCATAATGTCGTTTCCAAAGAGGCAGAAGTAAACCAAGAGCATCAGATACTCCCATCAAATCCTTAAAAAATAATGTTACTGAAATTACATGAAAAGAAGGAATAATTAGGGGAACATAAAGCCAGTTGCAGTTTGTAACAGCCTATACAAATTCCTTCCTCCACAGCTTTGTTAGGGCACCCAAGTGCCCTACACAGTACCTGCAGTTTAGCTGAAGCTCAGCCAGCGCAACACAGCGACAGTCAGGCAGGTTCTCATGCTACTCTCATCTAGACGTACCAATCAGAGCCAGGTTTAGTTTGGATGCTGAACTTTTAAGTATGATCCTTAAATTTTCTGATAAGAGGTTTTTGCTTGACTATGGTCTAGTAGTTTGCTTTTAGTTTTTGGACAAGAATGCATTACATTTTTACATTTTACAAAATCCTGGAGGTTTTCCTGTGGTACTGACAGCTTAGCATCTGCTTCTGCCCAACTGTGTTAAAGGAATAAATAGCGTTACTCACAGTGGGATAAAGAACAGGCTAATGAAAATGGGCTATTCAGAACACTTGATTTATTGCTCTGATTTTTTCTGTTACCTTGTACTTTAGTTGTTAGTAGTTGTGAGACTCCCTCAGTAACTGACAGTTTCATTCCACTCATCAACATTTTACCTAGTTGTAACTACTTTGATCAGAATGTGACATGACAGTCGGCAGCCTCATTGCCCAGGTCTCTCAGTGCTAATGAAATTATGACATCTCTGTATTTGATTATTACGTAGCAGCTCTATGCCCCTCATGTCTTCATAGTTCTGTCAACCTATGTCAGCATTGAGGGAGATGAACTTCAGAGTTTTCCTACACAGAAGTTTGAAGCCAAGAACCATGGTGGTGTGGTCTCTGGTGTCATGGCCTCTGCCGTTCAAGGACTGTCAGATGTTCACACACTGATTAGAAGACCTTATTCCCTAGCTGTTGTGAACTGTAGTCACTGAATTTTACTCACCAATCTT
Organism: Urocolius indicus; assembly: GCA_013401255.1. NCBI lineage: Eukaryota > Metazoa > Chordata > Aves > Coliiformes > Coliidae > Urocolius > Urocolius indicus. The sequence continues at coordinate 22,482 of WBNH01004117.1, read as the reverse complement.
CTGCTGTTTCACATGTTTTCTTTGCCAAAATCTACCCCTTGCAGTGAGATTTATATTTTTAAGTGAAAACCAGAAATTCAATTGGTGCATTTCTGACCAAATTTCTGCACTTCAAATACTGTTGTAAGGCAGGAGTGAAGCCTGATGACTTGTATTAGGTGTTCATCTTGAATTGTAATTTGCAGATTTACTTCACAGTCTCTCTTTTCTCTTCAGTGACCATATCAAGGTTAAGATTGGATTGAGAATCCACCTCTGAGCACAACAGGAATTAAAAGCTCCTTACAGCTCGGTGTCTTCCAGAATTTTAAGCAGCCAATCCCTTTTCATTTTACAACGTCAAAACATTTTCTCTAGTGAAGTCTTCAATGATTTTTTGAGAAGTTACTTAGTTTTAGTGTGTCTCCAAGAATCAGATCCCTGAGTTAATGTATTTTTTCTGTTTATCTAACATTGATGTTCGTACCTTGTTAAGTGTACATTTGTGCATTCTCAAAGAAGGATATTCTTTCTCTACCTAAATTCCCAATTTTCTTTCTTGTCTACTGGGTTGTCATGTGTTCAACCTTGGATTTAGTCTGTGCCTCTTACTCTCTGCCTGAATAGAAAAAAATATTTCAGTTGGAACATCACACATTAGAAACACAGTTTAATGATAAATAGGCTAAAGATTTCAAAGCCTCCTGTTCCAAATACACAGCCATTTAGAGAAAAAAAAAAATCTAGTTGTTCATGCCATGAGATTTTGACATTGAACTGAGCAGTTGCTGTGCCTTCCAATAAAAAGTGTAGTATGTGGTACACATTATCTCATCTTGCCGTTCATCTGTCTCTTTGACATAGAACCTGGAATATATGCTGCAGGAAAAGGAACCTTGAGTCCTCTGAATCCCATGCTGTTCAGGAAGCAAACAGCAGAATGCTAATAAATTCAATTTACTTGCTTAATCTCCTCACAAATATTAATATGAATAGCATTACAGGAGATGGGATGTGTTTATATAACAAAATGTTCTCCTTCAGCTTAAGGTGAATGTAATTATTCGTATTTACCACACATAAAATGGAAGTTTAATCTCCTGCAGCAGGATACAAGTGACTTCTGTGAGAGTTAGTTATATTCTATGCCAGGAGTCTTTGAGCCAGGGAATGGCATATCAAGTATTTGTAATTTCCCCAAATGATGTAACATTAGATATTGGAGACATTTCCATCTCACTAAAGATGATAGATGCAGTGTGAGTAGAAGAAGAATAGTGATCAGAAGCATATGGTATTACACAGGAAATCCTTGCTCTAATAGCCTAAATCAAAAATTCAAGAGCCGTTCTTTCTCCAGCCCTCAGAGACTTATGTGTGGATATTGGATTGCATTATATAAATGATGCTATACTATAATGTACACTGTCATTTTCTTGTTAATTAAAATGCAAGGAAGTCATCTTTTTTTTTCCCATCAGTACTTTCAGTCAGGTCTCCTTTAACCTTCATTGGCGATATCTTACTGGTAACAGGAGACTGAAAAGCATTAGAGTGTCTCAGCATTTGACTGACTCAAAGGCTTTGAACATAAGGCAACAGTCTATGAGATTATCTTTTCTGAATCAGTAGCTTATGTATGATATGTTCTTGAGTGCTGTCTTCCTGTATATCATAATAATCTGTTAAATTGTGGTAAGTGCAAATATTAATCTCATGCTCCCATATGATACAGGTGGCCAAACATAACTGTCCTCCATTGTCCCCGATTTCACTGGGGACATCTGTCAAATAGGCAAGCTTGATTAAGATTCAGATGTTTCTTCAACATACAGTTTTATAAAATCCCATTTTCATCTCTGAGCCTCCTTCGGGCTGGTTTTATTTTCCCATGTTTTTATTGAGTCAAAGGTAGTATCACCATTTCATAAGCATGGAATATCTATGTAATCTTAGGTTACGTTTTTGTTAATTCTAATACAATAGGCAGTTGCTTAGTTCAGTCTCAGTTGCCGCTTAAAAACTGAGATACATATTGTCATTCTTTGCAGAACCTGTGTATGATTCTGATCATCCAGCAAATTCAGAGCAGAAGAGTTTTGCCAGCTTCAGCTGATTTCTTCCTGATATTATTTGACAGAATGTAAGGAGAGCTTCTCTGTCTTATTTGTTATTGTTACACAAGACCTGGATAGACAGGAACATAAACACAATCTTAGTTGTTTTTCTCAGGAAAAAAAAGCGAGTATGATAGAGCGAATGCTATTTGTGATGGAAGATTTTTTGTTTTCCTATCTTAGCATTCCAGAGATATTTGATAACATTTAACAACAGTCAGTTGTCAGTGGAAATCTCAGATGTCCTTTGACATAAGCTCTTCTTTTCATCAAGAAAAATGTAGATTTTAAGAGACATTTCTTCTACCTGATTAGAAGTGAGGCTTAGGGTCACAACAGAAGGTTGGACATCATTGTCAATCTGGATTTTTTTTTCTCCTCACATGCTGAAAAGTAATTTTTTTAAAACCAGACCCTTAAAAAAAAAAAATCATGGTTCCACTACATTCATTATAAAAGTAGATGTTAAATGTCTGAATTACTACAGAGCTAATGTCAAAGCATTGGTTTGGGTCTGCACTTTAAGACGGTGACAGAGAATATTTCAACTTGAAAGGTGAAGAACTCAAAGGGAATATTTTTATATTGTGCTAACATTTCCAGTGCCTCAGAGTCTGTTTCGTATTCTGTGTAGTGCCACTCTGAAAGCCACTGCTGTAGAAAATCTACAAATCAGCTAATTTTTCTATCACTCTGGCATTTCTTCCCAAAAAGAGATGATTTCTTGGGGGGTGGAGGGAAGGGCTGGGGTGGGGAGAGGATTTCTTCATACTCCCTGGGTGTTCAGGCAAACCTGTTAGAAGTAAGGTATCATAAAAGCTACTGCATTAAATTACTTTCAAAACAGAATGAAGCTTACTGGCACACTTGAGATTTGCCTACTTGTCTAGGTTTTAACAGCCTGAAAATTGTTTTTAGAATTTGTGCTTCTGGCTGTGAAGGTCCAGTCTTGCTGTGTTTGTTAAAGATAGTTTAATGTCAGAAAGAAGGTACTGGATAAGATGACTGCTTCCATCATTGTGAGACCTTTCTCCACATGTAAATATCTCACTAGTGGAAGAAAAGCCATTATACCAAAGAGGCCCAACACTTAGAATAGGAGCATAGAAGCTGTTGGAGGGTATTTGGCAATTTTAAAGGTATTACTGGGCAGTGCATGGCAGAAAATGCTTAAGTTTCCTTTTCTGTTTGAATGCAAACTCATACGATTGCAAGTAAAGCTAAGCGCTTTCTATATTGAGAAGGAATGACCCTTGAAATCTCTCTGGGGTTTTCATTTACAGTCAAAGCAGCACAGCAAGGTGATGCAATCTGTAGCTTTTCTTCTCCAGAAAGTGTTTGTAAGACTCTTATTTCTTAAGGTTTTGAAAAATAAAGAGGAGTAGGCCACATTAATGTGAGAGTTTCTTGTAAAACAGTGAAAAATATATTATTTCATGTCTTTAAAGGGAGAGCTAAGAAAAATGTATAAAAATACAGAACATGTACCTAACTATACAGCAGCACACAATTCATTTATGGGCCTTTTTGCCATAGGAGGCTGTGGATAACTAAAGTTTACATCACTCTGACAAGTAATTAGACAAATGCAAGAGGAAAAAAAAAAAAATCTGTTAAACGTAGAGGTAGCCCTTATAGCCAGAAAGTTCTTGAGCTGTAGTTTGCTAGAAGCTTTGAGAGTATAGAAGGGAAATACTTCTATAGTGTTTTTCTGTTATGCTTTTCCCCACATCTTCAGCATTAGTCTTCTCATTCCCTCCCTGAAGAACAGCAAGCAGCTTTTCCCCAGTAAGCACCTTCTTTCTCTGTTCCTCCACAAAGCAGGGAGACAGGTCCAAGGAACAAAGAGCAGGAAGAAGTGCAAAACAAAAGGACAACTAATGAACAAAAGAGAAAGTAGTGAAGGTTAAGGAGTGAAAAATATAGGGACAAGAAGACAGAAGGGAACACTGAATAGAACACTTCCAGCAGCGCCCACTGCTCCCTCAAAACACCAGCAAGATGATGGATTCTGAGTGAGGTTTCATAGTCACTTCCTGGTGTGGCAGAGGACAGGCTTGGCTAAGATCAAGAAGCTGCAGCTTTGAACAGGGTGCCCTAATAGGAGCTACAGGAAAAATAGCCGCTTACATTCATCTTGGTAACTGATCAGCCTTGGATGCAAGCTCACAGACTTCAACTGTCAGGAATTCTGTCCCATTTAAGCACATATAAAATAATCTTTTTATGACACAGTGTCTTTGATCAGTTTTTAATGTATCTATCATCTGCTCAGAAATATGTAAATGAATAGTATTTTCTCTCTAACAAGTTCTTTGAAAAAATAAAAGAATTTATATGTGAGAGTTAAGGGTTCATCCTATTATGATGAACCATGCAATTTGTAATGCCTGAGCAGAATAATGTATTTGTTTTTTGTATGAGGACTACAGGATATTTTAGTTGCGAAGTAACACTGAGATGAGAAGACTCAATCTTGCCGTAAGTTTGTATGGAATTAACATGAGCAATTGGCAACCCACTTACTCATTAAGATCATCGTGCTTGCATTTTATAGACACAGGTAGACAATTTTTAGCATTAGTTCATAAGCCAGTTTGTTGCAAATCTGCTGGGGAAGGAAAGCTTATCTACACAAAAGTCAGATAAGCAGACATGTCCTTTATTTGACAATGCACCGGGAACACAGGATCATTCCCAAAGAGTGTCCAACAAAGCATTAAAATTAACATATTTATACCCAACATTCTTTTGTTCTTTCCCACCATGCATAAAAGCCGGCTTAGGAATGTTCATTACATTTACCCTTTACCTTGATTGATTTGTTACTTTTACACATTACATTACTCTTATTGATTGGTCCCTTATTACAGAAGTTATGCATGTTCATATGTATTTCAAAATTACTTGGCCAACTAACTGATTTAGGCTATTGATCATTTAGTGTTCTGAACCAGAATGGTACTAATTATCTGGCACTCTGGACCAGAATGTTATCTGATGCTCAGGACCAGAAAGTTCAGCATTCAGGACAGCAAACAGCCCAATGGTTAATATAGCAAACTGTTTTCTTTCTCTGAAGCAATTACTCCCAACAGTGTTCTTAGATGTTTTATGGCTTGCTGGTGCATGGATTTAAACAATCCCCCTCTTTATCACTCTTATTTTCATTCTGCCTTATTTCTCATGCATGTTCTTCTCTCCACGAGTGGCTTCACCAAGGAGGCCTAGTTTTACTTAGTTATGCTAACTTATAAATTTTACTTAAAAATAACTGTTTGGTAAAATAACTTTTTTTATACCTTCTATAACAAGTTCACAATCTCTTTTGTTGTAGGACAGTAGGCTTAGACACTCCTAGTATATACACAGCGTTTTCCAAGCTCTAGTTTGCAAGTGTAAATTTGAAAGAACTGTATTTCTAGAATTTCTAGAAAATACGATTTTTTTTTTAATGAGGAAGGTGGGAGTATCTGTTAATGATGTGACACTAAGAACTATTTTATAGCTTTTAAAATGTAATGTGGGTCACGTGCCAGAGGGATAACGATATTAGACTATTGAGTGTATGGCTATATTATTGCAAGTATATAGAGGAACATTCAAGAAATGTCCAAAAACGAGTTAAATTCAAATAAATACAAGCCAAAATACTCCTCCATCTAGGGATTTCAAAATGCTCTCTGAAACAGTGTGAAGATCCAGAAGACACCGACAACTCACTGCTGATTAAAGAGAAAAGTCAGGGAGTTGAGGTTCAGCCGATGACTTTTCTTATATGAGAGTTTATAAATTCCATTACAGTCATGTTAACTTCAGAATTGTTCTCGCAAACTTTCTCCATTGAAGTGCATTGCTTGCAACTTGATAAAATAGAAAAAGTAATTATAAATCTGTCTCAGAGGCAGACAGGAGCTATGTCTACTTGGATCTGTAGCTGTTCAGTATTCATTTTTCTTCTTTCTTTTGCACAGTGGAAGGACACAATTTATTTTTACAATTGTATTGAGATATTTTGCAGATGCTATCAGATGAGGAATTTAGTTGTAATCTTCTTGCTATACTAAGAAGCTGGTGAGAGGGCCTGACTGACCTGAAATTGTGATCAGGAGATAAGGGATGTCTTAAAGTTGCCAACTACATTCTTCTGGATACCTGCATTTTGTCTAGTAACCTGTTTACTTTTCTACCTGTTACCTATATGCAGTTGTGGGGGCATAACATTGAAGCTTCAGTGTTTGCTGGCAGCCAGTCACCTAAGACACAGTTACATGCTCAGTCCTCCTCTGGTCCAAGATAAGTGTTGACTCCTGTTATAATTTAATGGATACTTTTTACTCTAAAAGCATAGTCTGAAAAGGCTAACTTGTTCTGCTGTGTATGGCAAATAGATCTGTCTGCTGAGCCACCTGTAAGGACTCTATTTTTAAGCTCTTTCCTCAGAGCAGTTGTAATTTGAATTGGTGTATTGTTAGCTAAATGCATGGCACACTGGGCAGTAATGCCTCTGGAACCATGCGAAGCATTGATTGCTAACAGCACTAGAAGCAGGGGACTTAGTGAAAATCAGAGTGCAGAGTGCATGCACAGAAGAGAGCAAAAGGATGAAAGATGCATATTTTATCTTTCTGGGAAGAGTTCAGACTGTCAGTTGCCAGTTGGTATGTGAGGCAGACACAAATAGCTGTAGCCTGTTTAAGTTAGGTACCTAAAGCCAAATTAGTACAAAGCACATAGGCTCTAACACTGTTATAGGTTTTTTGAAAAATAATTTAATAAAAGTGATAGCAATAGCCATTAAGAGTGTATTTCATAATGAAATTATTTCTTCAGCATCTTCACAGAGTTTATATGAACTTCATTGGGAATGAATGTACTTAAACTGCACAACATTGTGTGCATGTGCTTGCTACCTGCAAATCCTTGACTAATCAGATCCTATGGATAGTGTCTTGCTTTGGCAATTGCTGTTTTATAAATAGCGGTAGGCTTCTGTCTGGATGTACATGTGTTAGTTCAGAAAAGAGTGGATGCTGGCCTATGGCATTTCTCCTATGGGTGTAGAATGCATATTATCATTCACCAAAGGGAAAAGCAGAGAGACCATTTCATCCATCTGTTCCTCACAGAAGAGTGGGAAGTCCTACCTGGCAAAGATGACGAACCTCTCAGGAGAGCACCCAGTCCTGATTTAAAGCTGTTAAATGACTGAAAATTCACCATCTCCTTTGGTAGTTGGTTCTGACAGTTAGCCAGCTTGCTTATAAAATGTACTCCCTATTTATCTCTCACTTAGAGACATTTGTTATCTGGACATGTTCCTGTGCTCACTTACAAAGTTCTTTAGTGTACTGCCTTTTTATAAATGAGCATTATCACCTCATCTTTTTTGACATGTTTCAACATATTGAACTCTTCTCATACTTTAGGGACTTTTTTTCCCCAGATCTTCACACTTCTTCCCCACTACTCAGCTGGTCACAAAAGCCCTCAGTGCTCATGCAGGTTTACCTTTTCAGTGCTTTGTCAAGGTACAGAGCCCTATCTGCAGATATTCCCATATTTTGTTTCTACATAAATGACCTTGCATATTGCTGTATTAAATCCCGTTTTGTTAAATGACTTCAATTTACCAAAGCACTCTCTAGAGTGCTTTGTGCCAACAGATAAATTGTTATTTATCGCTTTTCCAGTCTTCATTACAGTCATAAAAGGAATCAGCAAAGACTTTGCATGTGTGTGGGTTCTCAGGAAGTTAGTTTGAATGTGTTTCTTTGCCATAGTTGTGTGTGTGTGTGCAAATGCACATTTCTATTTGCTCTATTATCACTGTTATATGTTGGATCCAGAGCTATTTTTTCTGGTCCCTTTTCCCCAGATCAACCTGACAACAACTCTACCAAGACAGATTTTGCATGGAAATCTGATTTCCCATTTGTTCACATTGTGTTTTAAGAACAGAGAAGTTTAAGTTCTGCCCCAAATTGTAGCATTGCAAGAAGCCACGTGCTGAAGCTTTGCCAAATGGAAAACCTGTGCATTCCCTGGAAAGCAGTAACACCTGTATTCATTGAGCTTGAGCATTACTTGTACAAATGGATGTAGTTTAGGTGCGAGGTTTTGCTACATTGTGAACAAGGGAGTCCTTTAATTCTACTTGGGCAATTTGCAGTAGCCTTTCCTTGCTCTGAAATACTGTCAAAATCTCAAAAATCCATGTCCTGCCTCTGAAAACATGCATTCATTGAGTTTAAAATGATTTCCACTTAGTTTTGTGTTTGGAAGGCTGACAGATCAGTGTATTTTATCCAGAAATTTGAAGTCACTGTAGGAGTTATCTTCTGTAATATATATCTGCAGAGGTACCAAGGTGAGTAAGTTAATCCTGGTCTGTTTGGTCTCAGACTTTTTGTTGGACTAATGTATATGCTCAAATGTGCAATTGTGTCTAGAAAGTAGGTACCATGAGACACTTCATTTCTGTGAAGGATGGAACTGTTCTTAGGACATGGAGGGAAGTTGCAGGATCATAATTTCTCTGGTGTTAATGATTTGAGGGCAAGAGAGAAGATGCTAAAATCTGCTTGTTGATAATTGTCGCTAGATAGAGCAGAGTAAGAGTCTTTGCCTTTTCTGTTCATATCTCTGTTGCCAGATGTTTTTCATGTAGCTGTGAAAAGTCTAACAGTGAATGAGAACACAGGGCTGTACAAATCTGGGTGTCACTTTCTGGTTTGCCCCCAAGCATTCTTTGCTCTGAAAAGATCATAGGTATTTCTCAGTCTGTGCTGTACCTCTGTCCTCTCATTGGAAATTGGGAATTATGTCACTCTGCTTTATGGCTCTGTAGAGATGGAAGTAATTCTAAAAGGAATTCACAGCTATGATGCATTTCTACTGCATGGGGGTGGAGGGAAATATGACTCAATAGATTAAAGCTGCTTCCTAACTCACTCTAAACAATATTATTAGATCCCTATTCATTACAAAGGAATCCAGCTCCAGTTGATTATTGTGATCATAAGGAAAGTCAGGATTTTCTGCAAACTATATATTGTTTCATTCCAACTAGAACATCTATTTCCAGATAATATAGCAAATATTTCAAGTCAGTTGGGCGCTACTACTGTCAACTCACCAGACACTGTAGCTGTTCAGAAATCCAGGGTAACCGTGGTACACACTTTGACCCTACTTGTCAAAACAATCAGTAGCTCCAGGAGAGGTTATCTACCAAGGCTGCAGTGTATTCCTGTGGGATATGGAAGCTTCTCCCCTGTATAACAGAGGATGTGATTAATTCTGACTGTGTTGACACAAGGTTATTGAATAGGATTTCCTTACAAATGGGCATTCCCATTCCCAACAGAAAACTAGTACAGAAATGTGAAACACACTCCTACTGTATTCTGAAAACCCACACCAAGGTTGCATAAAACCATCTCAGAGTGTGTGCAATTAAAAGTTACAGATAAGTATCTACAAACTTGTGCATTTCATAGTATTATCTAGTCACAAAACAATATGGAGAAGAATCTTTGAAGAGAAATATTTGCTCTGCAACCTTCCTGTGTCTCTTTTGACTCTGGGTTTTCAGTAGCATCTATCCATTAGTCTCTAAAACTGGGATTTTGTTTTGTGCTCCTATGTGTCCGGACTCTGGTTCCCACATAAGGCAGTATATAGTCATATAACAGATCACTGGCTCATCCCATCCTTCTTCAGACAGAATCTGGAATGAGGTAGCCCATAAGGGATGAATAGGTGGTGGCAGTTAAAGCTGAATCAGACAGCCATGATTCTGGCAGGTAGAGAGATGTCTTCCTCAGTGCTTGTGAGCTCTGCTGTTTGAAGACATCTGCCTACACTTAACAACTTAGTGAATCAGGAGATTGGAGAAACTTTCCTGCCAGCAAGGGTAGGATTTATTTCCTCTAGTGTAAAATTTCTACACATCAAACATTTACATCAAGGTTGGTCACAACATAACTCACTTCATAGCTGCTGCAGAGATGGCAACACTATCAGAGTGTCCAGCTCATTATAGATACAGAAGTACACCTTTAGAGTGAGGAATTGTGCCTCCATTGAGTATGGGAGAGATGAGTAAGTGACTTACGACACTGCAGACATCCAAGTGATGCATTCATCACTATTGTTCTCTAGAAAGAAGCTAAAGACCTTGACAAATCTGATTACTTTTTGCTTCAAATGCAAGATGTGTGTCATCTTGACTCTTGACAACAAATCTATGCATGTGTAGATGGGTGACAATTGACCTGCACATACTTTTCTCCCTACTGAGAGAATGTAAGACAAGTAAGTGACAGATATTACTCATAGTGTTGTAAGCACTATTGAACGATATTTTGGTACAAGGTAATGGATGTACAGATGTGTAGAATTCCTGTTGAATTCACTAAGATTTAAAGGTGCATTAAACCTGAGTGCTACACTGACTAAGGTGAGCTCCCTTAGAAAGCAGTTACTTTTCTGTTGCTCCATTAAGCCCACTAAAGTCAAAGGAAAGAGTTGCCGCCACTAAAAGTCTTGTAGAGGTAACTGTTTATCTCTATGAAGTTCTAAAATCCTCATTTAGCAACTGCTGGAAAGCTCTACCTATGACTCATGAAGGTTTCTCATTATTTATGACCACTTCTGGCAGGTACATTCTGGTGGATGGAGCAGTGTGTACTTCTGGAAGGTATACATAGCTGCGAGTACCATTTGCTATTTTTCTGGTGCCACAAGAAAAATTACAACAAAGTATTACAACAGTTAACATGATGGATATGATTGCAGGAGCCCTCTTCACTTCTGGTTGTTAAATTCCCTTCGGAGAATTTACTGTTTATCATGGTCGCAATTCAAAAGAGTTCCTGACAGAGCACATAATCTCAAAAAAAAAAAGAAAAAAAATTATTTCCACCACCTCATCATATATTGGACACCTTCTAACTAGAATATAAAGAGAATCCTGTGGAGAATCAGGACATTGTGTACATTTCATTGCTGCAAGGTGTCTTAGGCATATGGTAGGTTTTGGAAATTATTGATTAACTCTCTGCATCCCTGCCACAGCTTTCTAGGAACATCAATCTCCTTTAGAGATTATCCATTAAGATACTTGATGCTATTAGAAGTCTCGTGGTTAGCGGAAGAATATTAGGAATCTCATTGTTAATATAAGTACAAAAACTCAGTGCATAGAGGCATGGGAAGGGAAACAGTTCACAGTGTTTTCTCTCCTCCATTTGGGAATTAGGCTATGGGGTTTTTGAACTTTAATTACTAACTAATATTTCGTATATGTGAGGGCTAGATATAACTTACATGTCACAAATTCTTCTGCAGCAACTACATAAATCAACTAGTGTTATTCATGTTGTTAGTGTGAAATTTGAGAATTGCCCTTTCACTTGCACATATCTTAATCCTAGAGACTTTTTTTTCCCCCAAGTCTAAAATCCAAGTAAATTTCAGTCCTTGTTGCAAAGAATAAATACATGAGCAAGCCTATGTGTTGGGCACACAGCATTGCACAGTTGTAAGGCATAGCAGGAACAAAAGCCAGGATAAATGGGCCTGTAAGCAGATCTTTAAAAGCAGCAGGTTCAGTTCTTAAGTATTCATAAAGTTAATAAAATTGAATGTTGCTTTCAGCATTGTGCTTATATTGAATTTCATGGGATTCCAGGTAGTTGCCTGATCTGTTCAATTCTGCTTTTGTATAGTAATTAGTTATCTCGTTCCTCTTCTACTAAGGTGTGGTGATGGAAACTTTACAGTTTAATGAATCAGTGCTTTTGCTATGGTTATGGTCGTTGTCATTGTGGGATCTGGACTTGGTTACAGTTCTTTTCCTGTTCTTAGCAGTGTTTGGAGTCATTTGTGGAAGAAAATGCCCCAGCCCTCAAGAACCTGTTCATTCTCAGAAGCATAGTGACTGATATAACAATTTTAGAATGTATAGCTTTAAGAAATGATATCTTAGCACATTTACAATGTCAAGCATAAATGCTGGTCTGATATTTTTTCATCAATTTGGATGTCAAAAAAAGCGTTTCTCGCTAGTGCCACTTCTTTGAAATACAATAATTTAACTCTCAACTCTTTGCTTCTTAATGTCTGTGAGGCAAGTTCTTCCTTCAGCAGTTAACCTGCCTTAATGAGAAAGTTGTTGGTGACTGAACAGCTTATTTGCAAGAAACATTTCCAAAGCATTTTCAGCTTTTGGTCTGAATATATGGAATTCAACTCTGTTCTCAGTCTTACTGAGTAAATGCACAGGAATTCATCCTGATGTTATCAGTGGAGTTACTCAAGAATTTCTTATATTAAATCAGTTTTTGTTGTTGTTATTGCTTTTAAAATTCAAACTTCGCAGCAGGCAAAAAGGTTCAGCTGCTGGAGAGCAGCTCTGCAGAGAGAGATCTAGGAGTTTTGGTTGACAGCAAACTAACCACGAGCCAGCAATATGCCCTTGTGGCCAAGAAGGCCAATGGCACCCTGAGGGGCAATAAGAAGAGTGTGTCCAGCAGGTCAAGGGAGATTCTCCTCCCCCTCTACTCTGCCTTGTTGAGGCCTCATCTGGAGTCCTGTGTCCAGTTCTGGGCTCCTCAGCTCAAGAGGGACAGAGAACTGCTGGAGAGAGTCCAATGGAGGGCCACGAAGATGATCAGGGGACTGAAACATCTCTCTGATGAGGAAAGGCTGAGAGACACGGGACTGTTTAGTCTAGAAAAAAGTAGACTGTGGGGAGATCTCATTAATATTTACAAATATATAAATGGTGGGTGTCAGGAGGTTGGGGCATCCCTTTTTTTTTCTATTGTATCTTGTGACAGGACAAGGGGTAACAGGAAAAAGCTGGAATACAAAAAGTTCCATTTATACATAAGGAAAAAATATTTCACTGTGAGGGTGTCAGAGCCCTGGCACAGGCTGCCCAGGGAGGTTTTGGTGTCTCCTTCTCTGGAGGTTTTCAAAACCCACCTGGATGTGTTCCTGTGCAACTTGATCTAGGCGGACCTGTTTTTAGCACGGAAGTTTAACTAGATGATCTCTAAAAGGTCCCTTCCAATGCCTACCATTCTGTGATTCTGTGATTCTGTATTGTAGGTAATAGAAAACTGACGGAAGAGAGAAAGAGTATCAGGTGAAAGGAAGAATACTCCTCAGTAACATTCACTTGTTTCTTTTGGAGCAATGAGGTAGGAGAGTTAAAGATTTTGAGATACCATTGACAGTCAAGGAACAAAACTTCATTTTGTACTGACTCCAAGTCCATGTTACTCGCTTGTCTGATGCCATAAGTTGTATCTGCATGGGTTCAGGGAAGGAGCAGGTAGATTTCTGCTGCTGTGTTGTTGAATTCCTGGTTTCACTTAGGTAGATTTCTTTCTGTAGCTGCTAGGAGTAATTTTTCATAATCACTGTAGAGTCTTTAGAAAGACCAAATACTTCTCACAGATTCAAAACTAAGCAAATTTCTGGTATTCTCTGTCTAAGGAGTAGATGAGTGGAGGCTGTATGCTGCTATGTTGCATGTGTCCGTCTATCTGAATAGCTGTGGATTGTGAATATCTAAGTGAAGAGTTTCTTAGAAGTGCACTATTTAGACTGGGCATGTATTGCATAAGAAATCCTGCCTCTGATGTGTATTTCATTGTCTATATTTGTATAAATGTACATATATACATATCTATATAGACTCTGGAAATGAAAACCTCACTGTTGGGCTTGTGCCTTGGTTGCCAATCTACCTATGTGATCAGAAGATAGTATGGCTGAGACTTCAGAGTACTACCAGAGAGGAATCATTCTGTTTTCTGAATACTGCAATTTGCATGGTTCAGCATTGGATTACATTTCACTCACAGGTTAAAAGTACAGCTAGGATGAGATTTATTGTTCAGCAGTTTGAGATTTCTCATTGAGAGTCCAGTTAGGGGACTCGCTTTACTGTATCCCATGTCAATAAGTGCCTGAACTACAAGGGAAGGTCTCCTGTCATTCATATGTTTGCTGTTTAATGAATGTCACACTTTGAGCTCCTTTGAGAATGCTGTTTCCAATAGCCCCATCTTGGTTTTGACTTGAGGTAAAACATTGGACCACCACTCTAAGTTCAGCTTGAGCTAAAAGACCAAGTCAGAGAAATAAATACTTGCTAGTAAAGGAGAACAAAAGGAAACATATCTTAGACCAGTGGGGTGTATAAAATATTGTCAAAGCTGGGCAGTACTATTGCACCTACTTCAAGGCTCATATATAGACCTGAAACAAACTCAAAAGAACCCCTAAAACTTCACTTTATTAGGGAGAAAAAAGGGAAAATAAATGGTGTAGAAAATGTTTTTGTTTTTTTTTTTTAATCTCTGTATGATTATCAACAGGGTGCTTCTTTATCCAAGACATCATCATTAATTATACCTTTTCCCCCCAGAGCTGTTTGCTGTAAAATCTATTTTCAAAGCTATATGTAGTAGCAACAAGAAGAAGAAAGGCAAAGAAACCAAATATTTTACCCTTCAGGTACAGAGAAAAGAATGTGTTAGTGGTAGAGATGCTATTTTAGAAGCATTACCACTGTCCCATTTTTTCACGGCTCTGATCCATCCATCTACCTTCAAAAATCCTGTAACAATGACAGGAAAAAAAAAAAAAAGCTTTTAGAAAGATATGTGTGTCCTGATCCTGTTTAATTGGTGTGTTGGGTGACTGAGCTCAAAAGCCTTTTCCTCTATCAATCTCTGTCCCAGTTCCTGCACTGCTGGGAGAGGCCATCCTGCCTATGTTCCTGCTGCGGGTGACACAAAGCTCCAGCTCAGCTGCAGAAGGCTCTAGGTCCCACTGCTGTCACTGTCAGCAGAAAGGAGGAGGAACTCTCTTGAAAAGCAGGGATGCACAAAGTGCCTTTTTTAACTGCAGGGGAAAGCATCATAAGGGCAAAAATCCTCGATCTGTTTAATCCCAGATCCACATAAACCTGCTAAGGCTTTTGACTAATTTTAATGCTCCATGCTTTGGTGGCAGTGTACAGGAGAGTTTGAACAGCATGGTTTGATGTAGTTTACGCTGTCCATCAAATAGTTCCAGAAACTAGAAGTCAATAGAGTTGCACAGGTAAACTTAAGAGCAAGGAAGGCAAATGGCTTGTGAGAATGTCTGTGACAAATAATCCTTATGGAGTTAGCTCTGTCCCGGCTTTCAGACAATTTTGCTTCTGGACTTCTTCCCCAATGTGATAATTACATCATAAATTTACTTTGCTTAATAATTGTCTAGTGTTTAGACTGGAAACCAAGATAGTGTAACCTTCTGGGAGTCATGAAATTGCATATGACCCTATTTGCAAGTTTTGAATATTAATCCTGATCTTGAAGAAGGGCAAGAGAAAACATATTAAGTTTCCTAGGAGGAAGACTGCTGAGGAAGGGAACATCACTGCAATTAACGTGCTTCATTGAGATGTGACTACAATTTGCTGCAAGCTCTGTACCTTCAGTAATATATTCCTCTTTCTGCTGTACTATGATGTTATAATTCTATTACTTTAAAATCAATATGACATGAAGGCAATTCAGCCTATGTAATGGAAGCATACTTCAGTACATACACTCATCTTTTTTAATGTCTTTAGTCAATGGTACCTTCCACTGGAAGCAGTTCGTGCCTATGGAGTGGAAAGCCGAATATAGAAAACAGAGGCACACACATCCTTCAGATTATTCACCTGTCCAAAAGCCTCTTCAAGTTACAACACTTCTGTTGAACATGTATGATTTTCATAACCATAACTATTAAACAGCCCTGAAGAATTCTAGACTTTTACAAATCTGTCAAATGATTCAAGCAGAAAAACTTGTCCTATCCTTACATGTGCCACTCTAAAAAGGGAGAAAGTTTGCTTCCTGTGGCTAATCCAGTTCTTAATAGGTGATACGATTTTTGTCTGGGAACAGAACTGAAATCGTGTCATGCACTCTATCCAGTTACCAAGAGATGACATCGATTCTAGCTCTCTAGTACTCTAACCATGTCAACTAGATTTGCTCTTGAGGCTCCAGTTACCAGTGCCATTCTCTACCCACCTTGTCTTCTTTATAACTCTCTCCCAAATTCATAAGACACTCTTGATTATATCCTCCTAGTTAGTCCTGAGGCTATAATTTCATTTTGTTACTGACAATGAATTACATGATGAATGTAATCAAAAGGACAGGGTGGCTCCATCAGCAGATTCCATCTTACGGTCCAGACATCGTCAGGCAAAGAACAAGTCAGATCCAAGATCAGTCTGGGAAAGCCAAGTAGCAACTCAGGAACAAGCAGGAAAACAGATAACACCTACAGTATAGCTCAGGACAGGACTGAGGGCTCAAGCCTGACCTTGAATGGCTCTCCTGGAGCAAACAGCAGAGGTCTTTTGGGTAGGGTTGGTGGGGCAATTAAGGCTTATTGGTGTCTTTAAAAGCTGAGTGTTTGCTTTTCTGTCTCCCCACACAGTGCTAACTGGCATGGTGAATGCAATGTTGCTTTCATTCAAATGAAATGAATCTACTAAAGGGTCATAGCCTGACCATTCCAAGCAATTTATGGTAAAGCAATTCTGTTGTTTTCCAAAGTGTCATCACAAGGCAATTTGAAATGTGGGTTTATCTTCCCATTTCTTTAACTGCTCTTTCCTGCCAATTCATAGGATTCAAAAAATGAAGAGCATACAGTAATAAATTACACCTGTTGAGGCTGCTGAGTGTCCAAAACTGCAGGCAGAAAGAAATGTCACATCTTTGTTATGGTGACAGTGAAGCCAGTGAAGGATGATCCTTCCCTCAACCTCTAGTCATGAAAATTGAGCTATCTCTCTTTGGTCTGCAATGTACTCCAACTGCCACTGGTTAAGCAGCAGTAGAGAATTTGCATTCATCCCTACCACATATGATTTACTAACCAAGGATTGTGAATGTTTTCTAAAGGAAGCAACTTGGTTTTTTACCCTCCTTTGTACATACATAGTTTGAAGTGAGGATTATCTTGCTTAATTCCTAACTACTTATTTTTGAGGCAACCAAATAGCTGATATATTTCCTAACTACTTCAGTGTCTTCAGATCTTACAAGCTCTTCCATGGGCTG
Source organism: Urocolius indicus (assembly GCA_013401255.1). Taxonomy (NCBI): domain Eukaryota; kingdom Metazoa; phylum Chordata; class Aves; order Coliiformes; family Coliidae; genus Urocolius; species Urocolius indicus. Next base: position 5,246 of record WBNH01004117.1, on the reverse strand, counting down.
CTGTTGATCTGTCCTTTTAGATATCACATTTTGGCATCTGCTCCACAGGATACTTTGCTCCAATTCAAGATTGAAGATATTCCCCAAAAGAGAAAGTCCATGTTTCAGTCAGATGCTACAGCTGAGTGATGAATCCTTTCAGTCTTGTACAGGACAACCACTTCAGAAGTTGTTCAGTACGGGAGAAACTGTGTTCTGTCCTTTGGTCTCACCATTACAAGGTGCTGTTTAGTCATGGTCACTGTGCCTTGGACCTTCCTGAGACACTGCATCTAAAAAAAGTTGGTTTAAAACATACTTTGCATCAGATACCTGAGAGCTAAAAACAGTCTGATATTTAGTGCCATAACTGGTCTTTCTTGTGTTTTCTATTTTAGCACATTCTCAGTAAGAGAGCTTTGTGATAATCTCTCCCTAATCCTGCAGAAACCTGGTTTTTTTTCCTAAGCTGCCAAGGGCTCTGGTCTTTAGAGGTTGGATTTGAGATACAGATGTTCTCAGGAGCATGGTCTTTCTTACACCTGATCTCTCTGATTCTCAGCGTCTTATTTTTGGCTACTAGGAAGAGTCTTTGAAATCAAGAGATTCTTCCACAGATAAGCCATGATCATCTTAAAAACCCATTGTTCTTTCTTTTCTTTTTTGATGAGAAATAAGCCTCATTTCTAACTTTAGTTTACTGGTCAATGAGAAGGTGGCTGCTTGAGTTACAATTTGCGTCCTCCAAAATAAACCAAACAACCCTGTGTAGGCCCATACATTGAGCTTGGTATCAATTTGAACTAGACTACAATTGGTGGCCCAAAAGCATGGGTGTTGCATGTTTTTGTTCTACCAAGAAATCTAACTTCATGGAAGAGGATCTAAATATTGACAAATACTTTGTGTTTTATTTAATAAAAGAATCCATTTTCCATCATAGTAGGAACAGACATTGATTTCTGCAAAAAGCCAGCAATACCTAACCCACTATCTATGACCTACACTGAAAGGTTTTCAGGGATTTGATCTTCAGTGATTCATAAAATCAGAAAATAAATGCTCCCCAAGAAAGTCTGATAGATATTTCATAATTGCAGCAATAATGCTCACAGACTTTATTCCTGTTTTTCAGTTGACATCTTTGAACTCCTTACTAGTCTGTGATTTCTTTCTGTCTTGCCTGTAACCATCCTGACTGAATCTGGGGAGAGGTAATTCTGTCCCTGTCTTTATTAAGCTCACAGCATTTGTTTCTGAGTTATCACAACAACAAGGATTACGTGACAAGCAAATGAAGGACTAGTCAGAAAATGGAGGTTTAGAATGAAATCACTGGCGCTGAAAATCTAATGGCCTCTTTGATGCTGTTGCTATCTATAGCACAAATCCTTCTCAGTCTTTGGGCTATCAACCTGACACTCTGAAAAAGCTCCTTTGCAGCCCCTGTTGTCCAAAGAAAGGGAAAACCTTTGAGCACAGACATCTTCAAGGCACAGGAAAAACACAAGGCTTGGTAATTTCAAGGCATTTTATTTCTTTCAAGCACAATCCCAGCACTTTAGCTGAAACTGATATCCTGATTTTATCTGTGTTGCTTTTCCTCCAAGGTGTGCATTCAATACTTTCTAATTTCTAAAAGATATCCTGAGCTGATCTCCTCTGAGGCAGAGCAGCAGCCTTACAAATCAGAATCTGCTGAAAAGGACTGTCTAAGGAGACTTTGGAAAAAGTAGTTGTCACTGACATTTGGGCCGTTACACCTCTTGGAATGTCTGCAAGACTCTCCTACAGTGTGACCAGATATATACCTTTACAGCCTAGAAATAAACAAATAGCTGAATACGTGAATAAATAGGTTAATTGTTCTTGGTTTGGGAGATGGCAATTAATGGCAGTAGAGTAATCTGTAGAATGGTGAGAATTTTAGCCTTTGTCCATAGCACAATGTGAACTCACCGCAGAGCTGTTAGGGTAAGGAGAACTTTTTCTGAATTCTACAAACATGAACGTTTGTGTTTTCATCCAGGGATTTCTGAATTTTTTTTACAAATAGTTTATCAAGTTCATCATGTTGTGATTAAGTAGGGGAATGTAATTCTGCCTATTCTACACAGTTGAGGTGAAATTCCTACCCAAATTAGAGCAATGTTATGCTTTAGCAGAGTTATGAAGATTGCCTGCAGGAACTTAACAGGTGTAGCTATGCTTCACACACAAACACACACACATACACACTCCCTCACTAGGTTCTGTGGTAAGTCTCTGTTTTTGTTAGAGCTCTGTGAGATGTCAAGCAATTAGCAAGTGTTAGACCAGTTTCAGTTTGCTCTAAAATTGAAAATATGTGAGTAAAAGAGAAGGGAGGCAGAAAGTTAAAGGCTACACTTGTATAGAAGCTGCTTTCCTTGGTTTTGACTCTGCTCCTGAGCCGCACTCAGCAATAGGTGGGACCCATTCAAGTGCCTTTTCATAGAGACCTTATCAACGCTGTCACTGTGAGACTCTGATTACATAGCAGATGCTGTCACTCAGTACATGAATGAGCCTCCTGCTGGTGCTAACACATTTGTTATGTTACACTGCCCAAGTTCACAAAATCCAGTGCTTCTTTTCCTGTTGCCTGTTTGCAATGAAGGACTCAAAACAATTGTCCAGGAACTTGAAGTGAGTAAAGTGTACTTCTGCAGTGACTGCTGAGTGCTTTCAAGGATAACTGTGCTTCCCCTTTCTGTGCTCCTGCTCTGTGTATCAGAGCTGTTTAGGAATTTGTGCTCAAGGCTTTATCTCCCCAAGTTTTGAACATTTTTCTCTTACTGGTTGCACTGTTCTCTACCTCCTTATATTCATCAAATCATAGAATCACAGAACGATTTGGGTTAGAATGGACTTTAAAGCTCATCTGGTCCCATCCCGTGGGCAGGGGCACCTTCTACTAGCCCAGGTTGCTCCAAGTCCCATCCAACCTGCCCTTGAAGGCTTCCAGGACAGCCATCATCCCCCTGAACAACTTGTCCCAGTGTCTCACCACTCTCACAGGGAAGAGCTTCTTCCTAATATCTCATCTAAATTTCCCCTCTTTCAGTTTAAAGCCAGTTCCCTTTGTCCTGCCCTTGTAAAGAGTCCCTCTCTAACTTTCTTGTAGCCCCTTTAGGTAATGGAAGGCTGCAGTAAGATGTCCTTGGAGGTTTCTTCTCTCCAGGATGAACAATCCCAACTGTCTCAGATTGTCCTCACAGCAGAGGGGCTCCAGCCCTTGGGTCATCTCTGTTGCCTCCTCTGGACTTGCTCCAACAGCTCCACATCCTTCTGATGTTTGTGCCCCAGAGCTGGAGGCAGCACTGCGGGGGCGGGGGGGTGTGTGTGGGGTGTGTGTGTCTCAACAGAGTGGAGCAGAGGGAGAATCCCTTCCATCAACCTGCTACCCACACAGCTTGTGATCCAGCCCAGCATACATACGGTTGGGTTTCTGGGTGGCAAGGGCACATTGATGGTTCATACTCAGTTTTTCATCCACTTGTACTCCCGAGTCTTTCTCCATAGGACTTCTCTCAATCCACTCATTGCCCAGCCTGTATTTGTGTTTGGGATTTCCCCAAGCACATATTGGTATTCAAACCTTCCAGCTATTGGTAGGTGGCTATCATGGACCCCAAGTCATTGCTGAGCCAAGCTCTATGCAATTACAGAATCATAGAATCTTAAGGGCTCTAAGGGACCTCAAAAGATTATCAAGTCCAATCCCCTTGCCAGAGCAGGACCTCCTAGGGTAGGTCACACAGGAACTCGTCCAGGAGGGTTTTGAATGTCCCCAGAGAAGGAGACTCCACAACCCGTCTGGGCAGCCTGTTCTTGTGCTCCCTCACCTGAACAGTGAAGATTTTTCTCTGTGTTTCTTTGGAACCTCTTATGTTCTAACTTGTACCTAATACTCCTTGTCCTATCACTGGACATCATTGAGAACAGCCTGGCTCCATCCTCCTGACACCTTTTATGTATTTGTGAATGTTAATGAGGTCACCCCTGAGT
>WBNH01004112.1:4920-15780 GCA_013401255.1 Urocolius indicus | reverse complement strand
TCTGCAGGGCCCTTCCAACGCCCGCTGTCCTGTGAGATGGGGACAGGAACTGGGGCAGGGGTGATACTGCAGGGCCCACACCTGCAAACTCGTCCCTTAGGCTGAACCAAACAGTGGTAGGAGCTTCCTTTGGGTGCTGCAGACCATGAGCCAGATGGAGAGGACAGATGGCAGATAGACAGCCTGAGGTTGCACCGGGACAGGTTTAGATTGGCTGTTAACAAAGATGCCTTCACCAACAGGGTTGCCAAAGGCTGGGAACATGGTGCCCAGGGACATGGTTGAGTCACAGTGCCTGGAGCTATTGAAAAGCTGTGTAGCTATTGCACTTAAGGACATGTTTTGGTGGTGAACTTGGCAGTGTTGGGTTTATAGTTGGACATTCAATGGCCTTAAACATCTCTTCCAACCTAAATGACTCCGAGTCTCTATGTGGGTGATTTAGGGGGGATTTGGCTCCTTTCTTAAGCAGCAAAGGGCTCTGGAGAACTCCTTTTCAGACAGCAGATGAGGCCTTCTCAGCAATGCTTTACACTCTCCGTCTGTCCAGGTCACTGAAGAAAACTTCCCTGACAGAAGCTCCTGCAGAGGCCAAGGAAGCTCCTGTGCCAGAGCAGCTGGTGCCTGCACAGGTAACACAGGCTGCTGGGGAGAGGGCAGCATCCCTGGCTGCAGCTTCACCCCAGCCTCCTCCTCTTGCTGCTGGCTGCTGCTGGGGATGCCAGGGCACCAAGCAGTGCTTGGGAACTCCTTGGTGATACCAGGGCCAGAGTGGTGGGAAGCTGGGAAGAGAAGCAAATCTCTTCCCACTTCCTCCCTTCAAAATATCTTGTGTGAGATTGGGGTGGGGGCTGCAGCTTGCTGGGGGCAGACAGGGAAAGGATGCAGAGGGGCAGCAGCTTTGTCCTGAAGGTGTGAGCAGCGACCACAGAGCTCAGGGTCTCCCCTTACAGCTCCCTCCTTCATCCCAGCAGGCACCAGCAGTGGAGGACATAGACAAGGAGCAGCTGGGTGACCCCTATGCCAATGCAGAGTATGCCAAGGAGATCTTCAAGTACATTCAGGAGAGAGAGGTGGGTGCTGGCTGTCCAGGGCAGAGAGCAGGGCTGAGCGTGTGGGCAGAGGCTCTGAGCACCATGGCAGGGGTCTGCATGGTGTGGGAGGGGGCTCTGTTGGGGATGGTGATGTCAGGAGAGTCCCTGACAGCTGGTACCTCATCAGGAGAAGTTCCTGCTGCCCGAGTACATGGAGAAGCAGCCGGACATCAGCAGGGACATGCGTGCCATCCTGGTGGACTGGATGGTGGAGGTGCAGGTATGTGGGCAACAGCCTTCTGCAGAGCAACCCTATCCCTGTGCTGGGGAGAAGCCTGCGTCCCTCCCTCCCTCCCTCCCAGCCTGGCCCCACGGGCACCTCTGGCCCTGGGAAGGATGCGGCTCCTGTCTGACAGTCGCTGCTGCCCTCTTCCCTCACCCTGGCAGGAGAACTTTCAGCTGAACCATGAGACACTGTACCTGGCTGTGAAGCTGGTGGATCACTACCTGGCTGAGGTGGTGAGCATGAGGGACAAGCTGCAGCTCATTGGCGCCACTGCCATCCTCATCGCTTCCAAATTTGAGGTGACCCCTCATTTGCTGTCTCAGGGTGCTGGGGCAAAGGGGGGAGGGGAGGGTTGTACCTCTGTGGTTCCCCAGGGGTTACTGGAGAAAGCCAGGTCCCTGTGGTGCCAGACCACTAGCCTGAAAGCTGCTGGGGTGGCATCTGTCCTTGTTACCCCTTCCCATCCCGCTGGGCTGCATCCTGTCTCCCGAGGGCAGTGGAAACTTGGCTCCCCTCTGCTCTGCAGAGACACCCAAGTTCCCCTCATGCAAGCAAGGCTTGGAGCTTGAGCCAAGGGCTGGGGCAGTATAGAAAACACACAAGCCCCAGTGGATGTGGCAAACAGCCCTTTGAGGGTCTGGAAGGGGATGAGTCCTTTCAGGCTCTGCAGCCTGGTGGGACTACCTGAGCGGTACCAGGATGAGCCCCTGCTAAGGTGCTGAGCAAGTTGTGCCCTGACAGGAGCGATGCCCACCGTGCATGGAGGACTTCCTCTACATCTGTGACGGCGCCTACAAGCGGGAAGAGCTCATTGCCATGGAGATCAGCATCCTCAGCACCCTCAAATTCGACATCAACATCCCCATCCCGTACTGCTTCCTGCGTCGCTTTGCCAAGGTGAGGGCAGCATGGGGGCACAGATCAGGCTGGGGGCATGGGAGAGGCTGGGGGCACAGGGCCTCCAGGCATCCTGTGCCTTGGCTCTCTGGTGATGTGCATCCCTGGGCTCACTGCTGGCAGCAAGGAGGGTTTGGGCAGGGATACTGAGGATGTTGAGCTATGGCACAACTGGGGATCGGTGTGGGTGTGCTGTGCCCCGGGGGCAGCACTCCAGGTGCCCAAAGGGGCTGTCAGGGGCAGCAGTGTTGCTCAGGGGGCTGAGCCTTTCTCTGTTTGCCCCTGCTCAGTGTGCCCGTGCCAGCATGGAGACGCTGACGCTGGCGCGGTTCCTCTGCGAGATGACCCTGCAGGAGTACGACTATGCCAGGGAGAGCCCCTCCAAGCTGGCTGCCAGCTGCCTGCTGCTGGCACTCACCATGAAGAACCTTGGGGGCTGGGTAAGTGCCTGCCCACCCTGCCTGACCCCAGTGGGGCTGCAGAAGTGGCTGGGCTGATATGCTGGGGCTGTGCTCAGATCTTGGGAGGGGGGCTGCAGGGGACGGTGGTAGAGGGGGTGAAGAGTACTGCTGCAGCATCACTGAGAGGACCCAGCTCACCTGCCCTGTCCCCCTGCAGACCCCCACACTGGAGTACTACAGCGGGTACAGCTGCCAGGACCTGCATCCCCTGGTGAAGAGGCTGAATTTCCTGCTCACATACCAGCCCCACGACAAGCTCAAGGCCGTGCGCACCAAGTACTCGCACAGGTGAGCAGCACGGGGCTCTGCTCCTGCCTTCCCCCTCCCCACAGCCTTGGCACCACCAGCACCCACCCTTGGCTGCTGCAGGGAGCTTGGGGCCCAGCTTGGATGGGTGTCAGGGCTGGGGTTGGACACTTAAGCCACCGTGGTTCCTTCCAGGGTCTTCTTTGAGGTTGCCAAAATCCCGCCCCTGGACATGCTGAAGCTGGAGGAGCTGCTGAAGCGCTGTTAAGCCTGTCGCTGTACATAGCCTGTAAATAGCTGGGTGCTCTCTGCCAGGGGAGCACCATGTACATAAATCTCAGCAATTTTAACTGGAGGGGAGTAAGGGGAGGGAGGGAGGGAGGGGAAAAAAAAAGAAGTGTAATGTGGAGGTGTCAATAAGATGTTGTGTTTGTGTCAGTGTCAATAAAATGTTGTGTTTGTGTCAATGGCTGGTGCTGGTGGCTGGGGCTGGGGCTGGAGACCTCCCTGAGCCTTTGAACTCTTGTTCTCCTCGCTGTGAGGGTGGGGAGGCAGCATGGTTTGCACAGTCTGCAGCAGGAAGGGGCTGAGGAGGAAGCTGAGGGGGGTGAAGGCTGCAAGGGGCCAGCTGCCCATCACCTTCCCTTCAGCCCTTGCCCTCCCCTTCAGCAAGGACAGGACCCAAACAGCAGCAATGAGCATTTTTTTCTCTAAATATTTACACAGCTTAAATACCCACATGGGGAGGAAGAAGGCTGTTTGCTTTGGGCCCAGCTTGGGCACACAGAGGGCAGCCTGAGGTCCTGCCTTGACCCTGCCCGGGCCTGGAGCGAGGGCTCCACGGCATTACCTGCAGGGCCAGGCCTCTGCTTTAGTGTTTCCAGCCCCAGGGGCTTAGGGAGAAGCAGCAGCTCCAGGGACACCAGGCGACAAACAGACAAAGCAAGGCAAGCAGGGGTTTCCACACAGATGGGGCAGGCTGGGCCCTGGCAGCCCTGTGCCAGCCTAGGGAGGGCTGCTGAGCTCCTTAATGGCCTGGAGGATTCTCTTCATGTGGCCCACTTTGGTGATGCCCAAGTCCTGCAGGAAAGAGAGGGGAGCTGCCCTGCTCTGGCTGGCAGGGAAGCTGCAAAGCCCAGCAGCAGGAGCTGTCCCTGCCCTGGGTGCCCAGCCCCATGCCCACATGCAACAGGGGCTGTGGTGCTGTTGCTGCTGCTTTGGAGCAGGTGCACAGAGCCTTGCAAGCTGGAGCCTCAGGGCCACCCCTCCTCCCCTGCTTCCACCCACCATGTGCAAGTGAAGCCGGGGCACAAGCTGAGCCCAGTGCAGGGTCAGCACCTGCCTTCCCCCTCCCCACGAGGGCTGGGGAGAGAGCAGGGATGGAGGACACCCTGCTCCCCAGGGCTGAGGGTCCCTCTAAAGGGCAGGGAGGGAGGGGGCTGTACCTTCAGGTCTCTCCTCTCCAGCAGGATCAGCTCAGAGCCCTGGATGTCATGCCGGACAAAAATGTCTCTGTACTCCCCTAAGCCGAGCGCTTCCAGCCAAGCTGCCACCTCCTCTGAGCCCCATTTGTCTGCTGGCAGGGAGCAAAACCACAGAGCTGGGCTGGGCTGGGCCCCCCAGCCGTGGCAGGGCAGCCACACAGCACCCCATTTTCCCCCCAGCTCTGGCAGCAATGGAGGCCATGGCAGGCTGGGGCTGGGGAGAGGCTTCTCCTCTCAGCTTCCAGCACACACAAAGCTTCCCCACCTTGCCCAGACCCCCCAGCCCTGGGGCAAGCCCCCTTTCCCCCTTCCAGCAGTGGTGGAGTTGGGTGCTCCCTATGCCCAGGAGGAGAAAAATCAGGCTCTAAGGGGCTGTGGGTGACATTAGGGCATGGCCCTGGGGATGACACCTATCTCCCTCCTGGAGGACCCCTCCAAAGCGTGCCCAGGGCAGGAGGCTGAGGGCTGGCTGAGCAGGAGGGGCCTGTCCCTCCCCTGGCACACTTACCTGTGCTCCCTCCTTACCTGGGAGCGTGCTGTTGGTCTTCTGCTTTTGCACCTTGTCCTTCCTGGGCTTGGGGATGTTGAGGCGAAGCTTGAAGCTGCCCTTGTTGGTGCTGCTGGCGCTTTCCTGGGAGAAGCCAGGCTGAGCAGGGGGCTACAGCCCCCACAGGCTCACCCACGGGCTCATATTCCCCCCCAGCCCTGCTCCGTGTGCACCCACCTCTTCAGCAGAGTGGGCGATGGGCCCCAGCCAGTGGATTTCCAGCAGCCTCTGTAGCTCCTGGCCCAGCACGTTCAGGGGGCCATGCAGGGCCTCCTCCTCCTGGGGTGAGTCCAGCTGTGGGGGACAGAGACCGTTCCCAGCCCTGGCCCCAGCCCCAGGGGCACCAGTCGAGGGCAGGGGCCCCTCTGTGAGGGGGCTTTGGGTGCTCTCCAGCCTCCCACTCACCGCCTTCCCTTCCAGGAACGCCCTGGTCTCGGTGTACAGCTCCTTGATGCTCAGTACCACCTCCACAGCCGCATTCCTGCTGAGGAACTGGGGGCGCAGGGAGGGCTGGGTGACCCCTCACCGCAGCGGGGCCCCGGGGTGCTCAGGTGAAGGTTGCCTTGTCCCTCCCCAGCCCCAGCTCACCTCTGAGGCACCAGCAGCTTTGTTGGAGAGGGCGTCACTGAGCGCCAGGGAGCTGGTGTTGACGGCGTGAGCCAGCTCCTGCTCCACGGCTTTGTGAGCTTTGGCTGCCTCGTGGATCCTGCAGGCGAGAAGGGGCTGGAGCTCGGGGCAGCCGGGGCCTCTGCCTGGGCCCTGCCGTGCCCCCTGCCCACCGCAGCCCCCCGCCAGCAGCCTGACCTGGCGATGAGGGTCTCGGCCACGCGGGAGCCCTGCTGCAGGAGGCTGCTCTCCTCCTCGGTCAGGTACTCCATGGACTGCTGCGAGCTGAGCCGTGGCCGGGCGGCTGCTCGGTAGCTCTCCCCTTTCTGCTTGTCCTCCCAGGACTTCAGGGTGCTTTCAAAGGCCTGCGAGGGACGTGGAGGGCACGTGACGCTCCCTGCCCTGCCCCGGCACGGCCTGCAGCACGGGCTCTGCTTCCCCCCCCGGCTCACCCGGTCCCTCGTCAGCATCTGGGCTCGGTTCTTGTGCTGGATTTTGATGATGCCAGGGGGCTGGATCCAGGCTTCTCCATCCACCTGCACGGGGACGCCCTCGTCCCCTCGGATGGTGATCTTCACCAGGCGGCACTGTGGGGCAGACAGCTCGCACTTGGCATCGCGGCTGGTGCCGTGCCGTGGCCCTCAGCTGCGGTGCCATGGCTTGAAAAGCCTCAGGGGGCTGTGCCAGGGCCAGTGCCAGCAACGGGCTCAGTGCCCGTGCTCCCACCTGCGCGATGCGGTGGTGCTGCAGGTTGATGACCCGTGACACAGCCATCTGGATGCTGCCAAACACGGCCACCACCTCCAGCTTCTTGTCATCGAAGGATGGAGCCCCAAAGTTCTGTAGAGGACCAGTACCAGTGAGACTCCTCCAGACCGGGCCCAGCTGGGGACTGAGCTCTTTCCCCCCGTGAGTGGACACTCCAAACCCCTTGCCCAGGGGTGCCCCGGGGCCATGGGAAGGATACCCCAAACCCCTTGCCCGGGGGTGCCCCGGGGCCATGGGAAGGATACCCCAAACCCCTTGCCCGGGGGTGCCCCGGGGCCGTGGGAAGGATATCCCACACCCCTTGCCGGGGGGTCCCCCGGGGCCGTGGGANACTGTGGGGCAGACAGCTCGCACTTGGCATCGCGGCTGGTGCCGTGCCGTGGCCCTCAGCTGCGGTGCCATGGCTTGAAAAGCCTCAGGGGGCTGTGCCAGGGCCAGTGCCAGCAACGGGCTCAGTGCCCGTGCTCCCACCTGCGCGATGCGGTGGTGCTGCAGGTTGATGACCCGTGACACAGCCATCTGGATGCTGCCAAACACGGCCACCACCTCCAGCTTCTTGTCATCGAAGGATGGAGCCCCAAAGTTCTGTAGAGGACCAGTACCAGTGAGACTCCTCCAGACCGGGCCCAGCTGGGGACTGAGCTCTTTCCCCCCGTGAGTGGACACTCCAAACCCCTTGCCCGGGGGTGCCCCGGGGCCATGGGAAGGATACCCCAAACCCCTTGCCCGGGGGTGCCCCGGGGCCATGGGAAGGATACCCCAAACCCCTTGCCCGGGGGTGCCCCGGGGCCGTGGGAAGGATGTTGTGCCCCTCTCGCTGCCCCCCATCATTCCCACTCACGTTGTCCTCCTTGGTGCCTCCCCAGAAGTTGATGCCCCCGGCGTAGCTGGGGATGTTGAGGACGGCAATGCCCTGCAGGCTGGGCAGGGAGATGGGCACCCCGTCGCACTGCAAGAGAGGGCTGAGCCTGGGGGGCCGCCGCGCCACCGCCATGACCCGCCCCGGCCCTGTGCTCCCCGCTCCGTACCTCCAGCTGCACCCGCTGCTCCAGGTTCTTGTAGGTGCGCTGCAGGAGCTCCTTGGTGCCCAGCACCCCATACCACATCATGTTCTTGGTGCGGCTGCTGCAGGGCAAAGCGGGATGGGTGAGAGGGGCTGTGGGCTCCCTGGGCATGGGATGGGTGAGAGGGACTGTGGGCTCCCTGGGCATGGGATGGGTGAGAGGGGCTGTGGGCTCACCAGGGCATGGGATGGGTGAGAGGTGCTGTGGGCTCCCTGGGCATGGGATGGGTGAGAGGGGCTGCAGGCTCCCTGGGCATGGGATGGGTGAGAGGAGCTGCAGGCTCCCTGGGCATGGGATGGGTGAGAGGGGCTGCGGGCTCCCTGGGGCATGGGATGGGTGAGAGGGGCTGCAGGGGGAGGTGAGTGTTGGTATTTTACTAGGGGAGTTTCAGCCAACCTGCACTTCTTGGGGTGCTCATCCCGTTTGTTGTTGAACTCCAGCGAGATCTTGGCGTCGAGGCCGATGCCAAAGTAGTTGTTCATGACACATTTCTCTGAGAAGTGGCTGAAAGCAGCAGACAGGGTGGGCAGGTTTGGAGGCAGCTACACATGGGCAACTGCTGGGCTGGCACCAGGGGACGAGGTATGAAACCAGCCCAGAGCTGAAGTGTGAGCTCCCAGAAGGGCTGGCTCTGGGAAGCCTGATTCAAACCATTGGGGATGGCTGCAGCCCCCTCGCTCCACACAGTGGGACACCCCCGACCCACCCAGGAGGGGCTTGCACTGGGCAGGGAGAGGGCCCCTCACTCCCAGCATGAGCATGGGGCTGGCCAGGAGGCTGAGAGCAGGAGATCCTGCGCCAGGCACAGGCAGACTCCCCCAGTGCAGGGACCAGTGGGCCAGGGAGGGCTGGGCACCGGGGTTGCCACACCGGTGGGCAGAGGATGACCCAGTGGCCACCTCCAGAAGGCAGCGAGGTCCCGGCACTGCTCCTGCTCTGTGATGGGCAACAAGAGCAAATCAGGGTCCCTGGTGGTGGGCAGGAGCCCAGACTCACAGGGCACTGGGGTCTTCGGGGAACTGCAGGCTGCCGAAGGTGTCTGGCCGGTCCAGGATGATGGAGGAAGACGTGGAGGTCACCGTCTCCAGCCGAGAGCCTGGGTAGGGGGAGAGGAGGACAGGCTGAACTCTTACCCTGAGCCCATCCCACACCTCACACCCTCAACAGCCATGTGCTCCACTGGCATCTTACTGAGTCTCTCCTCTTTGTCCAGCTCCTCCGAGCTGTCCCTCTTGCTGGGACCTCCCGTGCCCCGGTAGGCTTGGGTCTGCTTGTTCTGCTCGTCCACAGCTGGATGCAGAGAGGGCCATGGCAGCGAGTCTGGGCAGCCCCATGGCCCTGTGGCCCCTTCCTGGCTCAGCCCTGAGGGCTAGTTCCAGGCAAGGCCCGGAGTGGCACCTCTGGACCACGCTGAGGATCTCCCTCAGCCATCCCTCAAGCATAGAGAAAGGCTGCTCGATGCCCTTGGATTGCACGGCACCAGTGCCACGCCAGGGATCAGACAGGGAAACCGAGGCTCGGGTCCAGCACTGACCTGCAGCAGCTCTGCAGTCGGTGCCAGGCCTCTGCAGGGCCACGGCAGCCCCCCAGCATCCCCTCACCTTTCTCTGCCTGCTCAATGATTTGCCTCAGAGCTTTCTTCAGGCTGTTTGCCCGCAGCATGAGCTGCTCCTTGGACTTGAAGATGCGAGGCACGGGGCTGGGGTCGAAGTTGCCGCCTTTCTCCTGCTCCTTGGTGTCAGCAGGGGCAGCCTGTGCCATGCCCTCGGGGACCACGATGGCCTGAGCCTCCTCGCTGAGCTCCCGCACCAGGGAGTCCAGCTTCTCGTTCAGCATGGCGCACTGCGGGCCAAGCGCCACGCTCAGCACCCGCCGCAGCCCCTGGGCGCTGCGCTGGGCACCCCCACGGGCTGGGGCACCCCGTCTTTGCCAAGGCACCCCACGCTCGACCGGGCACCCCTGAATGCCCGGGCACCCCAGCCTTGCCCTGGGTGTGCAGAGCGAGGGAACTCTGAGCCTCGTGCCCGGCTGGGACACGCTGCACACCTGAGCAGCCCAGGCTGTGCCACCCAGCATGCTCAGCCTTCCAGCTCCCCCTGCAACTCACCTTCCGTGCCATTAGCTCAGCCTCCTGCTTGTTCTCCGTCGCCCTCTTGTAAGCCCGTCCAACTTCAGCCACAAAGTCGTTGACTGTGCCGCAGAGGAACCTGCCAAAGCAAGCGGTGGGCAGCTGGGGAAGGGCACGGGGCGGCCAGCTGGGCACAGGCACTGGGCAGGAGCTGCTGGCACAACGCTCCCCTGCACCAGCGAGGCAGTGCCAGGGTTCTGTGCCAGGCACTGGCACGGCTGGTGGCCGCACGGCACAGCCCAGCCTGGGGGGGACTCAGCAGCCCCGAGCATGTGCCCAAAGCCCGGCGGGTGGGCTCCTGTAGCCCCCTCACCAGTGCCCTCCTTACTTGGCAGAGGAGATCACCACTGAGTGCTTGTCTGACTCCAGGATCTTGGCCAGGTGGAAGGCAACGGAATCGGCATAGTGGGAGATCTGGGCCTGGGGGGGTACGAGTGGCACAAGGGCAGCTGGAGCTGATGCCCTGCCTGGTGCCCTGCTCCAGGGAGCAGCCCTGGACCAGCCACAAACAGCCCTGAGCCCCAGCCCTGAGGAAGGCTGTGCCCATGAGGCTGGGCAGAGGGGATGCTCGACCACAGCAGGGAGGAAATTGAGGCAAGAGGTTGAAAGAGGGAGCACGTGTGACAGTCCAGCTCCACCTCCCCTCACTCAAACTCACACTGCTCCCAAGTGCAGGTGCCAGGCTGAGCACTGCCAGACTCACTTCACCCCACGCAGCCAGGCACCAGTCCCCACCGCAGTCCCTCTGCCCAGGGACCCCCACCCCGTGCAATCCCACCCTGGGACGAGTGAGCCTCCAAATCACTGAAGGAGAACCTCTCGACCCCCAGTGGCGCACACCTGGATGTTGGAGTCCCCATTCTCATCCTCCTCCTCCTTCAGGGCCGGGGGAGACTGCTTGGGTGCCTCATAGGTCATGACGCTCCACCTGCCGAGCAGAGAGCCGCCACCTGCAGCCCGGCACAGGGACACGGCCCGGCACGGGCTGCAGGGGCAGCGGCACGGGCGCCCGCCCCACGCCGCGCTCACCGGTCCAGCATCTTGGTGGTGGCCCTTTCCAGCTTCTCCAGGATCTGCAGCAGCTGAGTGTCGTCATCACACAGGCTGCCCCAGCCCAGCACCCGTGCCAGGTCGTTGCCGGTCCCCAGAGGCAGGACACCCAGCTGGCACTGTGCGAGGGATGGGGCAGGGGGGATGCGACTCAGAGCAGCCCCTGAGGCCCCTGTGACATGCCACCACTGCACAGGGCATGCTGGAGATAGGGCTGGGGCTGGGGCTGGGGCTGGAGCTGGGGCAGGGGCTGGGGCTGGAGCTGGAGCTGGGGCTGGAGCTGGAGCTG
>WBNH01004111.1:3082-26425 GCA_013401255.1 Urocolius indicus | reverse complement strand
CTTAGGTTTAAGTGGAACTTTTACAATGGAACCAGGACTGCACATCTGAAAACACACAGGGAGCCTCAACCTCTGTCTTGTCCATGGACACGAGCTTCATCTACCCTTTGCTTGAACTTGCAGCCCTCCCTCCTGCTGCAGCAGAGCACCCCGGGGCAGGATGCCTCAGCCTCACTCCCTCTGCTTCACAGGGGGCTATTTTTATCAGACAGGCTACAACTTCTATTTTGGGTAAGCAAAGGTTTTGGCAATGCAGCATTTTCCCAGCCTTCCTCTGTCACTCCCCAGCCTCCCAGGCAGGACAATCACATTTTCCCCTCCATCCTCCAAGGCAAATACAGAAGAAACTCATTTGCAGTTCTGATCCATCACTTTGCCCCAGACGCTGAAAAACTCCCTAATGAACAAGCACAGAGAAAGAATCAATGGCTAGGAATTGCAGAGAAACAGATTCCAAGTGGGAAGCACAGATTGGTAATTAACTACCAGTGGTGACAGGCTACCGAGAGGTGGAAAGTCTTCTCCACTTCTTAGAGCCCAGAAAGCACAACTAGACTGTGCTGTAGCTAGATGCAAAATGCTTTGCTGTAGCTAGACGCAGTCCTCTATGGTATGGTTTCCAAGCCTCTCCTATGCAGAAGCAGAGACTGTAACAGCTCTCCTGTCACTGTGATGGCAGCAGAGAGAGTGCAGTGCACTGGGTGCTCTGTGGATAGGAGGCTCCTGAGCAGCTGCCAGGGCCAGAGCATCACTGAGATCAGTGTCCTCGGGCAGTTTCCAACAGGGGGGTTTAGTTGGGGTTTTAAAAGCACACAAAGAAAGCAGGCTTGCATCTCAGCAGGCCTTTGCTGAACCTTGGCTCATGAAAGGACCAACAGGCAATACAAATGGATCCAAGACTGACAGACAACCATCTGCCCCTTCCTCAGGGTCACCTCTTGGGGAATCCTTGTGACCAATTCTACCATCTACAGCAGCCACGATAGAGGCCTGACCTCCTCCTGCCAGCAGCACCAAGGCCAGCAGGCCCTGCAACCCTCTTGCAGGGACCTGCACAGCAACAGAACACACAGGCACTGCTGGGGAAGAACGCACACAGTGAGAAAGTTGGCTGAGAGGCAGGAGGAAAGAGCAACACCATAAGAACCGGGCACCAGCAGCAGCATCTGAATGCAGCCAGCCTGGAGACAACCTGTGCCCTGCACCACGTGCCCTGCTGCTGGCTGCTGAGCTGTGCCTGAGCCTCCCATGCAGGCAGCATCCCAGCTGGGGCAGCCCCAGGGGCCCTGCTGCCCTCGCAGCCCCCATCTCCCTGCACTCACCATCCAAACAAAGACAGGGCTGGGCGAATGACAGCTGGGAAGAGATAAATGTGGGCACCAAGCGGCCCTTCCCCTGAACGGGGACATTTATAGATGGCACTGCAGGCCCCGGCATTCCAGCACGTGCAGCCCCACATTCCAGTGCCAGGTGTCCTGGGCTGACAGCACTGCAAAGGCACCAGCTCCCAAACCCTGCTCCTGCCCCGGACACCTCCGGGGCTGTGCAGCACAGAGGCAGCTGCTTGCCTGGGGCTGGCTCTCCCCCTCTTCCCAGCTACTAAATTACACCAAGAAATGCTAAAAATGTTGAACCTTTTCCTGATGGTACTGGTCAGGGTGAACAGCCAGGAGAGAAACGCCAGCAAGTGTGAGGAGCAATGAAATGAGACAAAGCTGAAGACAAAGCAGGGCTCTAAATCAGTGTGAAAGCAGAACGGCAAGAGCCTGAAGCCAGCAAGAGGAGAGGAGGAGATTCATCCAGATGGAATGAGATGGGAGACAGCAAAGGTAAAAGAGATGATCCTGAAGCAACAGTGGGAGTGCAGAATCTGATGATGACAGCAAAGGTCTCGCTGCAACAGGAGGAAAGGAACGGAGGTGAAGACTGAAGACGTGCGTGAGGGAGCTGGCAGAAGGCCAGCGGGATGTGGATGACAAAGTGAAGATGAAACATGACCAAAGGAAGCGGAGATGAGGCAAGACTTTAAACAGCACAGGAGAGACAGGTGACTTTGCAAGTGAAGCTTGTGGAATGTGGATTTTTCCCTCGACTGAGCTGGTCATGAAATGCAGGTCTCAGGGGCAGGAGCATCACAGGCTGCACCAGGGCTCAGTCACTTGGCCTTCTGCACTGATACAGGGACTTCTAATACTTCTGGTATCAGCACCCTGCATCCCTCCTCCTCCTCCATTCCATCATGAATTTAAAGCTAAGCTGGGCACACACTATTGTCATCTCAGTGTAAGGAATATTCCTCCCCTCCCTCCTCTGCAGGGCTCAGCAGTTGCTCCCCATTCCATGACAAATCCCCTGCACTCTCCCATTGTGTCCTTCTCTCCTGCTGGGCTGCTCTTTCTGCCCTGTTTGAGACACTTGCTTTTGCATCTTGGCAATTACAGAGACCATTTCTCCTTCCACACTGGAAAGCAATGTGGCTCTCTGCTCTCCTCATTTGCTCCTCCTAACCTTTGCTTTGTGGCCAGCATCCATCTCAGTGTCACAGCTGACCACAGTTCTGCCTCCCAGATTTCCTCTGCAGAGAGTACTGTCACAGAATGCCAGAGACTCAGCACAAGGAGCTGCTGCAGCCCCAGCCCCTGCTCCAGCAGCTTCCCCTGGCTCAGGGGGCACAGGAACGTGTCCGGGGGGGTTGGAAGCCTCCCGAGCAGGAGCCTCCACACCCTCCCTGGGCAGCCTGGGCCAGGGCTCCCTCCCCTCAGCACCAAAAGGCTTGCTCCTCCTGGGCCAGGGGCACTGCCTGTGGCCAGGAGGCCACATTGCTGCTCATGGGGAGTTGCTGCCCTTCAGCGCTCCCAGGTCCCTCTCCTGGAGCTGCTCCCCAGCAGGTCCCCCCCCAGCCTGTGCTGGTGCTGGGCTGGTTCCTCCCCCGGGGCAGGACTCTGCCCTTGCCCTTGTAAAATTCCAACCAGCAAGCCAGGCAGGTTGTCTCTCCCACCAGGGCACAAGGAGAGGGCAGGTAACAGAATGACCACGGCTTCCCCCACGCAGGGACCCAGAGCTCAGCAGCCCCACACTTACAGTGCGATTGACTCTCTGCAAGCCGCTGCTGGGCAAAGCAGCCAGGGTCCGATAGTCCAGCCTCAGGGGTTCACTGGTGATGTTCTGGAAACAGGCAAGGGAGGGAGCAACAAAAAAACACAAACATCAGGAAGAGATCAGGCCAGAAGTCAACCAAATCAACCAGAAAGAGCAATGAAAAGGAAACCACCCCTCGTAATAACCAAGCCCTTATCTCCACACCGTGCAGGAAGTTCCCATTGCCTGGAAGGGTTCCAAACACCACCACGGGGACCCACGGCACGGAGGTGGCCTGAGAAATGCTGCAGAGAACAAGCTGCTCTGAGCCCTTGGAGAGCCACCGGTGCCCAGATCCCCACCGTTCCTCCTGCCCCACGTGCACGTGTCCAGCCCCTTACAGAAGGAGAGGAGAATGTGACATACATACCAGCTCTCTGCAAACAGCATCCAGAACGGCTTCCAGCCTCAATCTGGAGACATCTGAGACAGCAAATCTACGCTTCCTCTACAGTGTCTCTTCTCAGCCTTAACTCATGCTCATTCTGTCATTTAATTTGATTTCCCTTCCCATTTGCATTTTTCTGCCTTTCTGTGGGTTTTTTCACCATTCCCTCCTCAATCACGGGACAGATTTCTCACACCCAAAAGTCAAGCATTTTTTTTAAGGGGGAATTAGTAGTTTTAGAGATTTCACTGTCTGTCAGGCCCGGTTGCAGCCCAATTCTGTGACTCTGCAGCCCTCCCACCATGCTCCTCACCTCTGCCTCCTCCTCAAGCTGCTGCGTGGCTGCCTCCCGCTCCCTACGCATCCACTCCTTCCACGGGACAGCACAGAGTCAGAGCAGCATCCAAGCAGCACAGGCAAAGAGAGAGGGAAAGAGGTCAGCACCATGCTGGGCAGTAACTCCAGAGAGCAGGGACAGAGGAGCACAAACAGCTCTGGGGCCAGGAGAGGGCAAGAAATCCAGCACGCAGGGGGAAGAGGGAGCTGGAACTCTGCATGAACTCAGGTATTGCCAGGGAAACAGAGAGAAACAGACATCCCATAGGGCACAAGCCAGGCTGTCACCAGATGGGGAGAAGGGAGCAGATTTCACCAAGATCTGCAGCAGGGCCAGTCCTGGGGAGAAGTCAAAGGAGCTAAAGGCCCCCAAGCATTACACCATCACCAAGGGAAAGGAGAAGGTTTCTGTTGCTAGGAGACACCTTGGGCAGAGCACGGACTGGAGCGGCTAGAAGGGAAGGAAAAACATCTGCAGGGCACAGGCCCAGCTGTCAGGATGGAAAAACACCTAAAGAAAATCACATGCTTGTTAACAGCATCACAGCCAAGAGATTATATAGAGACAGGATTCTACTAGCACAAGGTAGGGCTTAAAGATCAGCTCTGGGTCACTGAGTGCAGCACAGGAGTGTGCTGAGAGCGACCAGTGGCTAATCCCACAAGCCCTGGCTACGTGCTTGCTTCCAAGCTGCAAGAGGAAGGTAACAGGAAGTTACTTGTCTGAAATAATGAGTTCTGTGCATTTACACCTTTTGCCCAGCACCTCTGCTGCACAGCAAGGGCTGTGGACAAAAGCAGCAGCATCCCTCCATTCTTCCACAACCCTCCTGGCTGCTCCTCCCAAGCAGCAGCAATCACACAATCCACAAGTCCCAGGGCTGCAAGGATGGGAGGTGGAAGGCATCTGAGCAATACAGAGGGAGCTAACTACAGATCCTGAGCAGCCCTTTCTCTTCTGGGCACCACCACTAGCAAATAATCAGTGTCCCACACCACACCCCTGACCTCCAGACAATGAAGAGCAACGTGAGAAGACACTAATGTTCTGGAGGACCACAAGACCCAAAGGGGTATTTCAGCTAAAGTCTATTCTGAATCAGGTTGTGCTTCCTTTGGACAAGTGTTATCTGTGAGTGTTCAAGCTGACAGTAATCAGAGATCCTTCCCTGAGGTCATGAGCTGAAGAGAGAGAAAACAGCACCAGTCCACCCAGATGGAGCTGTGCCAGGGTCCAAGCCCATCTCTGACAACATCTGGGCAAGCTCTAGACTAAGACTAGAAAAATAACTGCAGCCATACAGCTGGGGTAGAGAAATACACCATAAAACAGTCCTTGGAGATCTGGAGTTACCAATATTGCTGTTAGAAACTGAGTGATCAAAGAACTGAACTGGAGAGATGCAGCGAGTGCAACATGTGAACGCCTCTGCAGGACTCATGGTGAGTACAGCCAAGCCAAAACTGTTCCCATGGTTTCAGTTCACAACCTTACTGTCAGGAGACACTTTTGATCTCCATCACTCTTGTGCAAAACTGAACAGGACACACTGAGAGGAAAGGTCCCAAGCTGGTGACACCAGCAGTGTTACTGAGGATCTGGCACTGAGCTGAGAGCTTCCTGCAGCCTTACAACGGCCACCACACAGTGCTGGATCCAGCCCTGGTATAAGTCTGGCCATTCAAACCAGGATTACAGGCAGAATTCAGTTTCAAGGTCATGGATAAAAGGCCACAGCAGAAAAATGGGCCTTTGCTCTTGGGTCTCAGGCCATGGATGATGCCAGGACATCAGAGGAGCCTGGAGCATCCACTGCCACCCTCTCCTGGCACCCTAATGGAAAGGGCACCAAAAAGAAATAAGGGCACAGGCAGTTCTGGAGAGGGTCTTGGTCTCTGCTGATCCCCAGGCTACAGGCATTCTCCTCACCTCTTCACAGGCTGGGACAGACAGCCCTGCAGTTATAACTGTGCAATCATACTAAACCACACTATGGTGAGAGGAAAGGCAGTTTATGGCAGTACAGACCTCAGAAGTCCTTAAATACACATCACTGCCACCTCAGAACACTGCTGTAGAACCCATCAGGACTGAACCAGACATTGCTAAACTGGTTTTCCTTTAAATAAACCATTTTATAAAGTTTAAGGTTAATTTTTCCCATCTAGAGCTTTCATAACACCATCAGCACTTCTTTTTCAACCCAGACATGGCCAAGCCTACGTCACCAAGCAAAAAGGAGTTTTGGTTGGGGCTGGTGGTTTTACAAAGTCTCTGGGGTATTTTTAAGCACCCTCAGCCTTTATCTACCAAAGACTGAACCTGCTCAGAGAGGGCAGTGTCGTTTTGAGGCCAGACTTGCTCTTGGCTTATCCAGAGGTGTTTAGAAATGCTGGTAAGGAATCATAGGACCTGAGCATCCAAATTCATGTGCTACCAGCACCAAAGTGGCAGGAATATGCTGTGACAGTCCCTAAGAAATCAGGTGTTCTGAAACCAGAACAAACCTCTGTCAGCTCCTTCCCAGACAAGGAACAACATATTTTATAGGACGAACCTGAGTCTGACCTGAACTGGCTCTGCTCTGAGCTGAACCAAACG
The DNA here is from genome assembly GCA_013401255.1 of Urocolius indicus. Classification (NCBI taxonomy): domain Eukaryota; kingdom Metazoa; phylum Chordata; class Aves; order Coliiformes; family Coliidae; genus Urocolius; species Urocolius indicus. The sequence continues at coordinate 19,961 of WBNH01004111.1, read as the reverse complement.
ACTTAGAAAGGTCCCTTCCTACCCAAATCACTCAGAGAGTCACAGGAGGGTTTGGGTTGGAAGGGACCATTAAAGGTCATCCAGTTTCAACTTCCCCTGCACTAGGCAGGGACACCTTCAGCTAGATGCTACATCAACCTAAGCTGTAGGCTGGCAAAGATAACACAAAGCTCTACCAGGACAGGGAACGTGCAACAGATAGAAGCCCTTTTGTCTCTCCACCCCTGTCTTTCATAAAATGGCACCCTGCAGGGCCCACTGCAGCCACTGACAGGAGGCAGAGCAGGATTATATCCACAGGAAAGGCTTCTGTGTAATGACTACACACATCACACGCCTGCAAGGTCATGTGCCCATTATCTGCCCATTGCTCTGTCCTCTCTGAGTCTGTGCCACTGTCTATTCAAAACCTTGACAGGCTTTTTCCAAAACAAGTGAAAAATCAGGTGTTAACTCAACAATAAACATCAGCTGCATCCAGAACTGCCAACACAACACACTGTGGGGGCAGCAAATGTGGAAGAAGACCCATGACTGCAGCCACAGGCAGAACCTAGGGAAATGTTGTGTATACCTACACTGGAAACCTGAAGAAATGCCTGCACAAGGTACACACCTGCCAGGACAGCAGGTTCCTAACTGCCAATGATGAAGAATCCAATTCTCACTCATATTTCAAAAGAACCTGACTGAAGAAATGACATTTTTACGTCAGGACCCAAATCCCTGAGGAGCTCGCCTCTGCTAATCTGCCTCTGTGGAAGGCTGAAGCAGTGGGCAGAAACACAACACTCTCATGATGAATCAGAAAAATGACCACACACTGAGGAGCACAAACTTGTGGCTGGTGACCAGCATCACTGTGTGCTCATCTTTGCTCACAGAAAAGCTCTGTCAGGTCATGGAGTGCCGTACAGAGAGAACTGACTCAGTGTGGGACTTCCAAGCTCACAGGTCGTTTTTCTCCAAGCTGCAGCCTGGCCAGAAAGTACCAGCAGGTAACAAACTGTAAATAACAGCAAAGTACCACCAAACAGGTACACAGGAATGTGCAGCAAAGCCAAAAAGCAGCGGAGCAACTGAGCAGCAGAAGGGAGAAGGCCCGAAGCCCCCCATGGCATTAACAACTGGGCAGAAATAAGCTGTGGCCTTTCCCTTCGGGCTCCCAGGCTCGGCAGAACCACTGCCAAGAAGAGATTCTGCTACGTGAAAAGTCTCTCACCACTTTCTCCATTTCTTCTCTCTCCCACTGAGTTGCTTCTCTCACCATTTCCATCTCCTAGGAGAGACCAAAGTTAGAGCCACTTCACCCCGTGCTCTCTTCTCCCCATCGCAGCCTCAGGAGGGTTTCACAGTCCGGTCCCAGCACACTCCTGATGAAGGTGCTGGCACCTGACGATGCCGCTGTCCCTTATCTGCCAGATTCCACACACCAAGGGAGGCACTAGAGACTCTCAGGAACTTTTTCCAGGCCGCCCCACTCTCCCTGCTGCAGACAGAACACTCACCTTCTGCAGGATCTCCAGCTCCTCAGGACTCAAATCCCGATCAATGGAAGAGATACTTTCCAGGCTGTTCTTGCGCCCAATACCAGCAGCAAAAGGGTTTGCAATGATTCCTGGGGACATCTGCAAAGTAAACAGGCAATAAAACACGGTGGAAGCCCACAGTGTTCCATACAAAGATCCCATTCCCTGAGCTCCCAGGTGATCCTAAGCAAGTCAGAACTCTTTCACAACTCGGAACCTTATTTCAGCTGTCAATCTCTTGAGGAACTCCAGGTCCAAGAAAGATGAATTTAAACTAAAACAGGTACTGAGAGGCGATGAGGTGACCAAGGATTGGGTACATATTCTAGTGAGGAATACAAAAGCTTACTTGCTAAACCTTCAGCAAACAGACAGACAAATTACTTCAAATGTAACACTGGCACAAGAAAAAACAGGCATAAACAACCTGGAGAAAATTAGCTTGGAAGCTCCATTTTTAACAAGTGCAGTGATATTGTGAAACGAGGCTGCAACCAGCAGAACAGAGAGACTCTTGAGACTACTGCCCTTATGAGCTGGCAGCCACCAGGAGTTCACAGAGCAGGAAACCAGCCTCTGAAGTGTGGGACCTCAAAAACCACCCCAACAACCCAACAGAAAATCTACAGCAAAGGTTTGCCGAAGCCCAGTAAACCTCAGTGAGGGAAAAGGTGAGATCCTGGTGGTACTGGTCACTGTAAGAGCACCCTGCACGTGAGCTCTCACCTCAATGGCAGCTGCGGCCTTGGGGTCAAAGCCGTCGCACACCAGCACGAGCAGCGCGTCACCCACGCTGCGCAGGATCTGCACGGCCTCGGTGTGGGTCATCCCCAACAAGCTCTGGTGGTTCACCTCCAGGATCCTCATCCCCACCTTCAGGCGGCCGTCCCGGGCTGCAGCCCCGGAGGAGCTCACCTGAAACAGAGCAGGGAACACAGGGGTCACCCCAGCAGAGGACGAGGGAGCCCAGGGCCATCCGTCAGGAATGAGAGAGGACAGCAGCAGAGGAATGTGGCTGCACGTCAGGGAAAGCACCTGGAAGTACTTGTGTGTACCTATGGACAGGGACGCAAAGGAGGGAATGTGCAGAGTTTGGTAGAGGAAATAGGGTGGAAGAATTGTCTTTATGGGGGGGATAAAAAGGATCTGCATTTGGAAAGTGTTGTCCCAAGGAAAGGAACTGCTTTTGTTTTGTCCATGTTTTGACAGTGTTTTGCCAAAAGCCACAGGTGCAAGAGCTTTCTGTCTTCACAGAAACAGAAGTGCAGTAAGTATTTGTTGGGAGAGGGGCAGAAAATGCCAGCACTGGGATAATTCCTGTGGACAGAGATCAGTGAGGCACACGGATTTCTCACTGTCAGTGGGGTAGAGACAGGTTAACAAACAACGTGTGTCTGTCACTTCCCATCCTCTCCTTCAGAGAGGTAACGTGCAGCTCCCTCAGCAAGGCACCAGAATTCCTACCTGCCTCATTCACAGGAGCTGTCACCAGGGGAAACAACCCCAAGCAGCAGACTGGGAAGGGACAGGAAAGCCAGAGCTTGCCTTAAGGAGTGCAAGCACCCAGGTGTGCTTGAGGAGAGAACCAAGGGCTTGCTTTGCACCAGAACAATGGCACTACAGGCAAGGAGGTTGGGTGATGTTTTTTCCCATCAGGAACAGGGAAAACACTTGCTGTGGTTACACTTGCTGTGGAAGGAAAGGAAAACAGAGCCAGCCACACATGAGGCTCAGGAGAAATATCCAAGCTGGGGAACTGAGGAACAACTGAGCAATGGCGATAGGAGAGGCTACACTACCAAGACCCAGACAGAAACATGAGATACCACTCCCAGTGCTGGAGGAAAGGAACAGAATCAACTAAGGTTGGGCATTACTTCTTCTACTGGGAAACCAAAAAGCCTGGAACCCAGTGGGATGTGCACACAGCCCAGGCAGGTCAGATAGGGACCTCGGTACCTTTGGTGTGTAGAAAGACCTTGCTGGGAACACCACAGACAAAGGAAAGGTTCAGTTCTAAGGGCCAGTCTCAAAAGCCAAGGAACCAACAGGACTAAGTCGGTTGCTTGGTGAGGGAAACGCAAGGACGTGGTTGTCAAGGCAGGATGGAGGCACAGGTAACATCAGAGGAAGGAAACAAAGGACACATCCTACTGGGGCCAGAGGCAAAGCCACCAAAGCAAACAAAAGGCATGGTTGGTTATTGGATTTATGAGAGCTGTTTTGGAGATGAAACAACAGATGTTTCATAAAGCTCCTGTAAAAAGAGGAGATGCTGCATGGCTTGGGGTCTGGTTAGGTTCTGTGGGAGGGGAAGCAGCCATGCATGCCCACACAAAACTCCTTCAAGGCTGCAGGAAAACCCTGCAGCAGGTGTGAGTGCAAGTGCCTGTGTGCGCACAGGCCACAGGCAGCCACGTGCAAAACAAATGAGGGCTCACAAGTTCTTTTCCAGGGACAGCAAGTGCATAAGTGTGATGGCAGGACAACCAGAAACAATGGGAGGAGGTGACGTTACTGTGGAGAAATGCCCTTAATGCTGCCACCTATATTGTTGCTGTGTCACTGAGGGACCCTGAGCAGTCCCTGCTGAGACAGACCACGAACCTGCTGACATCATTTATGCTTCTGATGGTATTCAGCTGGTGACACTTCATCCAGGGGGTTTGAAAAACAAAGAACCAGATCACATGTTGTTGTCTTAAATTACAATTAAGGGACTCAATGGAAATGCAAATTAGGAAAAACTAAGGAGAAAAGTGGTTGTCATCAGACACGTGAAGAGGAGGAAGAAGAGGAAGCACCACTGTGCCTCTCGGGTTACTGGACATACACAGACAAAACAAGAAAACCAGGACAAACACTGGTTAGGATAGGTAAGAGAGACCAAGCTGAAGTGACACAGCTGAAGGGAGAGCAGGAAACTTCAGTGTTTGGTTCCCCACAGACTAAAACAGCTACTATTTAAAAGAAAGGAGGGGAGTAAATTGTCCCTGCAATGGGATGAAACTGTAAGCATTCCAAAGCCCTGAGTGCTGCAGCACTGAAGGAGATCAAATCGAATCCAATCATGGAATGTAACTGCAGCTCACAGTCATCTCAGGTTTCCTTTTGGTGCTGTGACAAGTACTGCAGCTGGATGTGCAACTCTGACAGAGTGAATCTCCTCTTTTGAAACCCAGAGAAAGAAGTTACACTCAAGCAACAGCAAATGCTGGGTATTCCCTCTGAGAGCAGGCAATTATTAGAAAGGGTTAACTGGCAGTTATGGAGTGTCCACCACCCGGCAATGATTAGAGACATGCAGAGCTAGAGGAGAGTTTCTACCCTACCACACCAGCTAAAGAGGGACACAGCAACACTAACGTGAGCATCCAGAGTCCCCCTGGTCAGCAGCAAGAACAGAAATGACACCCCACACCACAATGCTCTGTTGCTGACCAGGAAGAAGGGGCATTATTGTTTGGTCCGAGTTGGGAGGACCATACTCTTACACAAAATACACCTTGTTTCCTGGGGAAAAGTGGCAGAGAAGTAAGTGTGCTCCAGGCAGTCACTTACAAAGGGGAGGGAACCAAATCACACACGTGGCGCGTGGCACAGGAGGGAAGGTGGGGAATTCAAAATGCTCGTGAAAGGGGACAAGCAGGAATGTCTGAGTGGGCAGAAAGGCCACAAGCTCTTGTAGGAAGCAATAGGAACAGAGGGGAAAAGGACAGACGTGTGGCTTCGTGTTCTAGGAAAAAAGAAATAGCCAAGGAAGAAACTCAGGGCAAAACAAAAGCAAATGCAGTAGAGGAATGAAGAACTCTTGCAGCTGTTGCAGAGGAAAAGGGAACAAATGTGCCTCCTCCAGCGGATGGAGGATACTCCAGCAGAGCTGCTGCACCCAGTGAAAAGCAAATCCCACAGGGTCAGCCTCCTCCCTGGCAGGCCCTGCCTGACACCCAGCTGCAGTCAGCGGTCGGGTACCTTGGAAATGAAGATGCCTTCATCAGTGGGATCAAACGGGTTTCCAGCGTGCCCTTTGGCTCCTCCTCGGATGCTGATGCCCAGCTTCTCTCCTGGAGCCTTTTCAATGCATATCTCCTGTAAACACAGAACAGGTCTCCTTGCTTCTGGGACAAGTTCAGGCTGGAACTGTTGAGGAAACGCTCCTGGTCGTATTCTAAACATCCCCAAACGGACCTGAACTAGACCCTTCACTCCTCTGGCACAATTTATCCCTTCTGATGAGGCTCTGCCCCATTCTGTATTTCTGTCTCCTGTTCAGGAAGGGTCTTTGTGAAACCTGACCATTTTCTGAGCACAGAGACACCATGGGCATGGCAAGAGACCCTCTGCAGTCCCCACCTCAAGGTGTACTTATGAGAGACAAGATGCAGGCTAAAGAGAAGGAAATGTCAAGCACAAGTTTGTTCCCAGACTTCCAGCTAGACAGAGTTGCCTTCAGAAAGGATCTTTCCCCAAAGCAGAGTGCAGCTCCTCCCTTGTTCCTCTTGCTCAGAACCCACCTGCATCCCTGGCGGTGCTGGATCTCGCCTCACTAGCATGGAGAGCTCCTGGCTGTTGGAGAGCAGGGCATTGACGGCTTCCTGGTGGGTGGCATGTCGCAGGTCAGTGCCGTTCACCTCCAGGATCCTGTCCCCTACCCGCAGCCCACTGCGAGACGCCAGTCCACGGGGAATGACCTGCAGAGAGTCACTCACGTCACAACTAGGAAGGGAAATTCCACCTCTCCCTGGACAGAAACCGACTGTGGCCCTGGGCCATCCTCCAGCGGCCTCTGAGGCCTGTTTTGACTCCTCTCTCTGCAACCAAAGCTCACCAAGAGGTAACATTTCTGTGAACACAGGCAAGGAATGATTTGCTTGCGAGTGCCATTTGGTATGTTCTTATGTTCTCCCGTTCCCATCTGAGCCAACCCTGTGCCAGCTCTTCCATCACCCTGCCTGTGTCTGCAACCAGCCTTCTCACCAACCCTGAAGGAACTCCCACCCTGAGCTGCAGGGCTGTTGGCAGAAGTGCATCATCTACCACTACAAACAGCCACTGTGCCAAGGCTGATGGTGACAGTACAAGTCCAGCCTTCAGGATGTGCTCTAGAGCGGATTTGAGAGCTGCAGAGCCCCTAACCAAGAAACCCAACCTCTGCTCCTGAAACAATAAACTACTGAGTCAACAAGAGGGTCAACAGACACAGACCTATCAGCATGAGGGTAAGAAGGGTTTGCTGGGGAACAGTTAGTTCGGCTCTGGGAAAAGCAAACCCTGCCTCAATGACCTGCTGAAGCATCACGAGAGAAATGATGAACACATGAAGGAAGGAATCTGGCAGATACAACTCCTGGATCTCCAGATGGCCCTTGATGAGGTCTGAACCCAAAGGGTGTTAAGAGAAGCTGTGTCCACTGGATGGGCTGAAAGGCCATCTTAGCAGACTGAAAGGTGGCTAAAGGAGAGGAAACAAGGGGCAGGGCTGGACAGATCATGCACAAACAGAAGAGATTCACTGGTGGGGTGCCAGGACTGGTGATATTCACCATGTCCATCTGTGACTCAAAAAGGGTAGCAAACAGTGAAGCCTCCAGGTCTGCAGATGACACTGTGCTGTTCTGAGCAGCCAAATACCATCCTGGTGGTGCAGAACTTCAGAAGGGGTCAAGAAAACCGGACTGAAAGGCATGGCATGAGCTTCAGTACAGACAGCAAGTCTTGGGCCCCACATGCAGCAAGAGATAAACAAAAGCCAACAACATTTAGTGCACTGTCAGAAAGGTGCAGACTGAGACCAAGACAGGATCACCCACGTCTCCAGGACTGTTCGGTTCTCTGCTCCCAAACAGGCAGAGCAAAAGGGAACCCAGAAACTCTGCCACAGACCATGAGAGGATGATGGTGGAGAGGATGACCACAGGGTCAGATCCCCAGCACGACCTGGAGCATCCCAGCACTTCAAAGGAAAGATACAGGTCACAGGGTCCTGGGACCTCTCCCTGAGGCTGGTGGTGGCCTAAGCAGTGGAAGTTATGCTCTCATCACGGTGCCAAGCTGGCAGGTGAAGCAGCTGCAGCATGAGGTGAGCATACTGCATAAAGACAGTGACAATACACAAGAGAGCAACAGGCTCTTTGCAGAAACCCTGGAGAAAGAAGAGTCCAAATGCCCTGTTGTGCAGAAGAAAGGTCAGCCAGGGGCTACACTCACTCAAGCAGCAGAGCTCCCATGCTGGGGAAGGCTGAGAGCCTGAGATCACTGGCCACAGAGGGAGGAGACCTTCCCTCTCCTGACATACACCTAAAAAATAGGCAAAGTGCTTTGTACCAGATGAGGAGAAACCAGCTCCACATAAGGAGGCCCAAGAACCACCAAGCTAGAATGAATCATATGTCAGCACCATCAGGAAGTGTCAGGTGAAACCTACTGGGAACCCCTTCTGCAAAGGACAGGGCACATCTGTCAGCACATCTGCCTTTTCAGGAGGCTCCTTGCTAGCCAAAGTGCCCTGGACAGACCCATGCCAGTGGCGTGCCTGTGCAGCAGGGGAGAGGCAATCAGCAAGCTGGGGGAGGTGATCACTCACTGATCAGCACTTGTGATGCTGCATCTGCAGTACGAGGCAGACACTGACTTAACTCCAACGAGTGCAGCAGAGGGCTACGATGATGAGCAGGGGTGTAGAGGATACCTTGCACAAAGAGAGGCAGAGAGCTGGAGTTCTTCATTCCTGAGAACAGGAATGTAAAGGGGATGTTGCTGCTGTCTTCAACTACCTAACACAGAGGAAAAAGAGGCCAGACTCCTCTCAGAGGTACCCAGTGGTACAGGGAGAGAGGCAAGGGATCCAAATTGGAACAAGGAAAATTTCTCACTAGCTGTTAGAACGAAAATGTTTACTGCAGAAGTAGTTAAACATTGGAAGAGGAGCCCAGAGAGGCTGAAAGGGCTCCATCTTTGGTGATAATCAGAACTTGACCAGATAAAATCCTCAGCAAGCTGATCAAATCACCTCTGCAAGTCCCTTCCAACCTGAATGGTCCTGTGATGCCACACCTTGAGGAGGACATGGTGGGAACAGAGAAGGTCCAGAGAAAGGCAACTGAAATAATGAGGGGGTGGAGCAGCACCTTGCAAGGAGAAATGAAGGCCACAGCTCAAGCTTAGAGACAAAGCTGAGGAAGGAGAATGAATGAGGTTTACAACACTGAAGGTGGTGAGCAAGTTGAATACAGGATTCACAGTTCACCAAACTGACAATACAAGAATGGAGAAGCACTCAAGTGTAACCTGTGTGACATCAGTTCACAGCAGATCAAAGGCTGCTTCTCTCCAGGTGACAGCTGATGGTGTTCTGGGACTGGCAGCCATGGGGGTTAGAGGAGACAGGGCCCAGAAATGTCTGGATGCAGAAAGGGATGGGCAGAGATGCCCTCTCTAACATCCCTAATCCATGAGTGTGGATGTGCAGGGCTGTGAAGGGAATGAGCTGCAGCAAGTGGCTGGCTTGTGTGCTGTCTCTAAATAGCATCAGCCAATGTCACCACTGGAAAGAGAATTCAGGTTGAAAGACACTGGCCTGAAGGCAGAGAAGCACTTCTGTGTCTCCTTGCAGCGGCACATTCATCTGGAAGTGATGGCTGGTTTTCTGCAATGGGGCATCTTTCCAGGGTTCATTAAAAGCTAACATCACCTCAGCAATTCCAAAAGGCAACTGTCCCGAGACAGCTCAGCATGAATGATACAGGTTTGCAGTCTTTTACACGCCATTTACACTCGTACAACAGCAGCAGCAGTGTCTGGCCTAAGCTAACCCTTTACATCCCTCCCCCAGGCTTGGCTGGGGCTCTTTTAATCTACACTGAACTTCTCAAGGCATCAAAATCCGTCACCTAATTAAACAGCTCGAGAATGTTCACTGCCAGGCTGCTCACACAGGACTCTACCTTTGAAATGAAGACACCTGGTTCGTGAATCCCAAAGGGGTGGCTGGAATGGTCACTGCCTCCGACGATGCTGAGCCCCAGGGGACCACCGGCCTTCACGAGGTGAATTTCCTGGAGGGAAGGATAAGGAGAGTCAGAGGGAATAAGGGATGTCACAGAAGGACCACAGACACCGGAAAACATGGAGTCAGGGATGTTTGGCATGAGTGAGCACAAGATAAGCAGCCCCAGGCCAAGGGGGTTCCCCACTAACACCATGAGCCAGCCCCCACCACACCAGAATCCCCCAGGATGACACTGTCCCACGTTCCAACAGAGAGCCTCACCTCAATGGGATACTGATCCTCCAGGCCTTTGGGGAGGTGGTTCCTGTGCAGTGAGGGGGTCTCGTCGGGCGGGCTCTGGCCGAGGCTGGGGGGCGGTGGGGAGTGCATGCGGCCCCGCGGCGCGTCTCCCTCGCCGGGCTGCTCTGTACCCTCTCTCTCTACCAGCAGCACGATGGTGGGGGAGGATGCAGTAAGCAGCGCTACTGCCTGATCATGCCTGGCTTCTGTCATGTCTACCCCATTGATCTAGAACAACCCGCAAACTCAGTGTCAGACCGTCACCCGAGGACAGCCTGGCGCTTCAGACATCACCGAGCACCCTGCGGGACCCCACTCTGCAGCAACACTGCCCCTTCTCAAAGTCTCTGCTCCAAAGCACTTTGTAACTTACCCCACTCCTTCCTATTCACCACAGGGACACGGGCTCATTCCCACCTGACCACAACCCTCTCACTATAGACAGCTTACCAGCCCCTCTCTCACTTTCCCTGAGCACCTGCAAGCCCCAACAGCACCAGGGATGCTCCATGGGACCAGGATTTCCCAGTAAGATGCTCCCTCTCCTGCAGCACCACCATCTTGGCTACTGCCGCACTATGCTGTGGCTCACTGATCACCAGGAGAGGACCTGCCACTCCTTTTCCTGGCCTTCGCTTCCAGCTCTCAACAAAGGAAGCCCAAGAGGCTGCAGTAAAGGTCCAAAGGTCTCAGCACGGGGAGAAGATGAAACAGTGATTCCCAGAAGTGATGCCACAGCACACTGATGATGTGCCACAGCACCAGGTCATCTGCCCTGGCCAGTCACTCTCAAAGCCTGGCACAGGCACAGCAGAGCACACTCTGATGTGTGATAGGACCTGGCACTGGGCTGCTGTCCGCCCAGGCTGGGCAGCATCACAGCTCTCTGGGGAAGACATCAGCTTTAAGCCCTAAGGAGTGTATCCCAGGTATCAAAAGATTCAGAAGCACTGGGAAAGAGATTCTGCTCATCCAGAGACTAGTTGGCTGGAGGAGAAAACATTATCCAACCACTGTGCCAAATAACTTCATGAACACAAGTACAGTCGTCCTGTGACACAGTGAAAGACACAATGCTTCAGACAAAGAGGCACTTCCAGCACATCCAGGGAAGCAGCAGTGGCATTCACACAAAGCACTGAAGAGAACTCATGCATTCTTATTCCTTGCACACACAAGTTACCCAATGTAGGTTGACAAGATGTGCAGAGGAAAACTGCTGTGACAGGCAAGGGAACAGAGAGCTTTTCTGTAAACTGACACTGAAACCATCTTGCCTAGAAACTCAAGGGAGCAGAAAGGATGCAGCTGGTCTCCATGCATGTATGAAGGACAGAGTAAGCACTGAGAGTTAAACCAGAAGAACACTGACAAAAGGATGAAACTTGCTGTGAAAAAGCTGAGAAATAAGAGGCTTCTGAAGTCCTTTGGTTGTGGAAAAGGCTCCCCAGGTGAACAGTGAGGACACAAATTGGACAGCTGTCAAGAGGCAGCTGATGAAATAATGTAACACGGGGGGATTTTGCAGCCTGATTCCTCACTGACTTGACTCCTGGAAATACTGTAGGCACTTCCCAGCTTCTTCCAAGCAAGCAGTTTCTGGACAGAGCTGGCTGCAAGCAAGTCTGACAAGGCTCCATCAGCAACCCCATGAACACGAGCCCTCCCCAGCCTGCCCCATCCCACCCAGGTGTGCTGCTCCCCTGTGACACTAAGACAGGCAAGACAGCTCTGTGCTGGACACAAATAGGGAACTCAGCTCCACAGCATCCCCTCCACTCAGAGGACCCTCCCCAAAGGGGCACCAGCCATGAAGGAGGAACAGAGGGATGCAGAGGCACATGCCAGCCTGCACATGCACCCAGGAAAAGGATGCAAAGGTACCAAGGGAGTGGCTGCTGAGCAGCAGAGACAAGGCAAAGAGCAGGAAAGATCACAAACACAGAGGTGCACGAACCTTAACGAAATGCACATAATGGGGACAAGGCTCAAGACACTCAGTAAAGGAAGCACAGAAGTGCAACTGGGCAATAATCATGCAGAGGGAACCAGGATTGTCCCAGCTCATCAGAACAGCTCTCAGGGGAAAGAGCAGGTTTGCTACAGCAAGTTTTATGGGGGATTGTGGGAGTGTGCAAAACTCGCTGTGGGATGTTTAGCAGAGGGACCACAGGTAGGAAAGAGAAATGGCCAAGGAGGAGAGGAACAAGCGTGGGAAAATGGAGAGGGTAGAGAACAAGAGGTTGATCCCAGGCAAAGCAGGTTGCTGGTCAGAATGCTTGTCAGGCCAAGCCCTGTGCCTGACCACCATGGTCTGCTCCATCTTCTCATCACACTCCATGTCTACTGTGAGAGTTTGCTCCTGCCCTGGGTGCCTGTGCAAGACTTATCAGAAACATCCATGTTGGACTAGCCAGTAAACAGGAATCCAAAGCATGGGAAGATCCAACAGCTGGCCCAGAGAGTGGATAGAAGGCTCAGGGTCTGACCAAAGAGTCTTGAAGAACTTGATGCTTGGGCCAGAAACTGAAGAGCTGTGCAAACAGGAGTATTTCTGTGAGCTGAGCGAGGGAGTGGGTGTGCACGTCCCACCAGCAAACCCGAAACCTGGGCAGCCCAAGGGCAGGAACAGGGTTCAGGTGTCCCTGTTGTGCATGCCCTGTGAGGATTGTGTGTGTTCATGTGTGTGCCTGGAAAGGTACTGCCCCCTCCCTGGCTGTGGCCAGCCATGTCTGCAGTGTGCTTCACCTCTGGAACCTGCACTTAGCCCTCCTGATGGCTGAGGAAAAGCAGCAGCCCTGTGTCCTGTGGACTGGGAAGGGATCCCCCTGGATCCTCCTGTCTGCCAGGCACACATTCTTTTAACTAAGGTGACACACAGAAGAGACTTGGCCCTTAGGTTCTTATCACCAGACCAAGGCCCAGCGTCCTCCTCAGACAGACCTGCTGCAGCAGCATCCACTCCTCACTTCCCACAGTCCCCTCTGATAAATTTGTGCCACTGACAAGGCGATGAGAAAGGTCAGACTTGGTCAGACTAAAAGGAGACAGTGGTACCTCCCCAGACTACTGAAGAGGGACACAAGAACTCCCTGAGTCAGAGGTGTAACACCTGTAACAGCCCTTGATGGCATGTTACTCCTCCACTACCTGGCAACCTTGATGCCTTTGGACAGTTTCCAGTGGCCTTTGCTGCTCTGTCTCTGCTTAGCAAGAGAACAAGACAACCAGTGCAGCTCAGCTACCTGAGTGCCCAGAGAGAGGACAGGAGCATGTCTATCCCTTCCCAGCTCCACACCTTTTTCTGTGTGCAGAAACCCCTGGGGTTTTGTTACTCTGGCCAATGTCTCTGTGATCAGACTGCTCTCATCAGGCCCTTCGTGTGTCAGCTGGTGCTGCTGTTGTCCTCAATCTCCCCAGAAACAGTTTTCTTCAGTCTACTCACAGTCCTGTCCCCAAAACCCAGCTGCCCCCAGCCACTGCTCCCAGTCCAGCACCCTCCCTGCTATATTCCCATCCCGTGACTCAGACTCCCCAGCAACCCTCCCCTTGCAGCTCCCTGTCTCCTGTCTTCCACTACCAAAATAACTCTCAGGATGCCTGTGATGACTCTGGAGACACATTGGAATATGGGGAGAGCTGCAGAGTTAGTAGTCAGTCCCTGGTGAGTTTTGTGGGCTGTTAACTCTGAGTACAGATCAAGGCTGGGCTCTTCAATCCATGTACTCAAAGCTCCCTTAAGAAGGTAAAAGGAGCTGTCCCAGTCTTTCCCTTGCAGAAAAGTCCAGGATCATTTAGAGCACAGGGGAAGAGAATGAAGCTGTGCTGTATTTCTTTAGAAAGCAAAAATCCTTTGGCAAAGCAAGAAGTGAGGCATGACCAGGAGACTGTGGCTTTGGCAGTGGGCCTGCTGGGCTGTACCCTGCGCCCATGCAGACACAACCTGCACTGTACACCCCAGGAACCAGGAACCCTGAGCACCTTCCTCACGAACACGGGCAGCCCCTGCTTCAAGGGAGCTGTGGCACATGGGGAACGTACACGATGCTCTATGGGCACTGCTCTGAACAGACAACCTCAACACCCAGTGTCACAGCTCTACACCCCTGACACAGCTCAGCAGCTCCACAGCTCTATCCCAGCACCAGATTTTGCCAGAGGCTGAGTAAAACACACCTGGAAGTCAATAATCTGTTCCTGCTTTCACCATAACTGAGCAAGAGGCTTGAGCTACAGCTGCTGCTCGGCACCAAACCTCCTATGACCACACATAGTTCAGCACGGGTGACATCCCTGAGAGCAGAGGTGTGCACTCACAAGCATGGATGTATTTCCTAGCTGTGCACTGCAGTGGGGTCTGTCAGAGCCCTGTGGACAGCGAGGCCCTTCAGCCACGCTCAGATCCAGCAAAAGCTCCGGGTTCTGTAAGCCCTGAGCCCCTACACTGCACAGTCTGAAGACACTGCAAGCTGTTACCAGGGAATTAGATCTGCTTTCCCTATGAAGCTGCCCACAGATATAAATAGAGCTGCCAATGGGTTTGACTTGTGACTTTACTGAGGGATCTTGTGTTTCCTTCCTGCCACAGGTAGAGCAAACCAACAGCAGGCGACTGGCTGTGTGCCTGTGGTTACGGCTCTGGGTCAAGCCTCTGTACCAGCCCATCTGTCAACTCTCAGGGTCAGGGCTTGATTTTAGGAAGAAGGGGGAGCACTAGCAAGGAGGGAGAGATGCTGTACCAGTTCAAGCCTCCTGCACAAGACATGAATGTCAGACCAGGGCCAGAGCTCCATTAGAATTTTGTGCCAGAGCAAATACAACACAGCTCCCAGCCTAGGGATAGAGCAGACAGAAGCCAGCACTGACAAGGCTGTATCAGTGTTTACTCACGCCAGCTCTGTGGTAACACGTGCTCTTACCACAAGAGCTGGCTCAGAAACCCACCACCAGCACCAGGAGACAGGAGCTTTCACTCGTAGGCAGCATGCGAGCGTGGAAGGAGGGTCAGGAGACTCAGCAGGCTCTCCTCGCAGGAGGGGGAGCAAGTGACACATCAGGCAGAGACTGAGGTTAGAGGCAGCGGTGAGATCAGTATCACTGGCACAAACTGGGAGGGAAACTGGGGCAGGAGTTCCAGAGGAAAGCAGGGGAAGCACTGCGGGACGCCCTTCCCAGCTCCACACGGCCCACGGGCAGCCTCCCGCTGCCCCCCCTGGCCCCCTGCTCTCCGCAGGGAGATGCTCAGATGTGCCCCAAGGGCTTCCCATCCCACAGGCCACGGGCAGAGGAGCCCTCCAGGGCTGTCCCACAAGGGCCAGCACAGCCCCAGCTGCCACAGGCCGTCCCTGCAGGGCAGTGCTCACACGCAGGGCTTGGGCACAGGGAGGCATTAACTGCACCCAGCCACGGGCAGGGGTACAAGCACCAAAACTGGCTCACCGAGCTCCCTCAGAGGGCTCAGGAGCTGATAAAAAGACCTCTACAATTCATCTTGCATGACAGAAAAGCAGTCCCCGCGTGGGGAAGGGCAGGGAGCTGAGTCAGAGCCCTCCCCTGCACGGCCACACTCACCGAGATGACCCGATCTCCCACGTGCAGGATCCCGTCGCGATGGGCTGCGCCTCCCTCCGCGATCCGGGAGATGAAGATCCCCTGAAACACAGGCGGCAGGGTCAGAGCAGCCCGTGCTTTCCCCCACCACGGCCGGGCTTCCCAGACCTGCTCCTGGACACCAGGCAGGACTCAGACCTTTCCCCTTTGCACACCCCTGCCCTGCCCTGGCTCTTCCCATTTGCTCCTCGCTCCATACAAACCCCCTTCTGCTTCTAGAACCACCTGCAAGACGCCCGGCTGCAGCAGAGGCTTTGCGTGGCAGAGAGCCCAGCGTGTGTCAGGAGGACAGCAGCGAGATTGAATGTCACTGGCAGGGGCCGTGAGCTTCCCGCCCCACCTTCTGCACCTTCCCTGGGTCTACGGGTACGTCCTGGCTCTGGGAGCCCGGCTGGCAGCACAGCACAGGGCCACAGCGCGCTGCTCACGCCGGCACGGGGCCGGCACTGACCTTGTGCCCAGCCCAGCACAGAGCTGGCACTATGTCCCCAGCCTGCTATGGCACAGAGCTGGCACTGACTGTGTCCCCAGCCTGTTACAGCACAGAACCAGCACTGACTGTGTGCCCAGCACAGAGCCGGCACTGACTGTGTCTCCAGCCTGGTATGGCACAGAGCTGGCACTGTGTGCCCAGCACAGCACAGAGCCAGTACTGACCGTGTGCCTGGAACAGAGCTGGTACTGACCATGTACCCAGCCCAGCACAGTGCTGGCACTGACCGTGTCCCCAGCCCGGTATGGCACAGAGCTGGCACTGACCATGTGCCCAGTACAGCACAGAGCTGGTACTGACCGTGTCCCCAGCCCGGCACTGACCGTGTCCCCAGCCCGGTATGGCACAGAGCTGGCACTGACTGTGTGCCCAGTACAACACAGAGTCGGTACTGACCGTGTGCCCGGCACAGAGCTGGTACTGACCGTGTCCCCAGCCCGGTATGGCGTGGAGCCTTTGCCGCCGGCGATGCTGAAGCCCAGCCCCTTCTCGTTGCGCATGAGGCAGGTGGAGTATCTCTCGGTGGGAGCTGCTCCCTCGGGCCGCTCCGGGAAGCGCAGCCCCCCTCTCCTCTCGCGGGGGCTGTAGTCGTCCTCGGGCCGCAGCGGGGTGACGGTGATGGCGTTCTCGGGCTCCACCATCCGTTCCCGCAGCACCGTCATGGACACCGAGCTCCCCGAGCCCCGCAGGGCCTCCACGGCCACGTGGTGCTCGGCGCAGTGCAGGGACACGCCGTTCACCTGCGGACACACAGCACGGCCCTCACTGCAGGGAGCACAGGCAGCACGGACCATACCGTGCAGCACGAACCATACCCTGCAGCACAGGCCATACCCTGCAGCACAGGCCATACCCTGCAGCACGGACCATACCCTGCAGCACGGGCCATACCCTGCAGCACGGGCCATACCCTGCAGCACGGACCATACCCTGCAGCACGGACCATACCCTGCAGCACGG
>WBNH01004110.1:207358-229925 GCA_013401255.1 Urocolius indicus | reverse complement strand
TCTCGAGGCTAAACAGCCTCAGACCTTACAGCCTTTTCTTGTAAGAGAGATACTCATGTCCCCCTATCATCGTGGTAGCTATCTGCTGGACTCTCTCCAGAATTTCTGTCCCTCTTGAGCTGAGGAGCCCAGAACTGGACACAGGACTCCAGCTGAGGCCTCAGCAGGGCAGAGGAGAGGGGGAGCAGAACCTCCCTCCACCTGCTGGCCACACTCTTCTTGATGCATCCCAGGATGCCATTGGCCTTCTTGGCCACAAGGGCACATTGCTGGCTCAGTTTATTATCAACCAGGACTCCCAGGTCTCTTTCTGCAGAGCTGCTCTTCAGCATTTCGACCCCCAGCCTGTACTGGTGTATGGGGTTGTTCCTTCCCAGATGCAGGACTCTGCACTTGTCCTTGTTGAACCTCATGAGGTTCCTCTCTGCCCAGCTCTCAAGCTGGTTGAGATCCCTCTGAATGGCAGCACAGCCTTATGGTGAATTAGCCAGTCCTCCCAGTTTGATACCATCAGTAAACCTGCTGAGGGTACACTCTGTCTCCTCATCCAGGTCATTGATGAAGATGTTGAATAAGACTGGCCCCAAAACTGACTTCTGTGGAACCCCACTGGCCACGGGCCCCCAACTAGGAAAATGAGAATGTAAAAGAGAATGAGAGACAATAACTACACATAAAACTTGCACAAGAGTCTGTGACAATTTGTTGTTCTACATATTTCATCCTTGTTAAACACGTTTATGGATCTAACAGAGTATTGTTATGGTGAGCAATGAGGTGTTGGCACTCATATTGCTTTTTAATAGCACACTTATGAATACTGCACCATCACAGTGAAAGCACTGAAGCTCTGGCCTTATCTCAAACAAAAGTACAAGCCTGCATGAAAGTCCCCATCTGTCCTTCTCCATTTGTGTCACATGGGAGGGCATTTATGGTCACAAGCCTTTTTCAGATCTTAAAACTCAGGGACATGGATCAAACTCGTAAGACATCCCAATTACCTTGTTTGAATAGTAATATATGCTGGCATCCCCAAAATTGCAACAAATCGCAGTGATAAAAAAGCTGCATTTTCATCCAGACTCATTCCTTACCCCTGAAGGCAGCTGGGACTGCAATCTGCGTGTTCACTGGATAGCTGAAGTGACAATAAAGAAAAGACATCTCTCTGCACCATGAATTTACAGAACTAGCTCTAGTTACTGCTAATTAGACTGATTCCCTTAACTGTAAATGTAATGGAAGTTACATTTTCCTGCATATCTGTCAGCTATAGTAGCAAGATACATAATAAATTAAATAGAAATCAAANTTTTTTTTAAATAAATTTAAAAAAAAAAAAAAGATGGATTGTATTTTAACACACCGATTGCCTTGAATGCTTCCTACTTCATATCATGTGCCAACAGCACTAAAAGACTGTGTACAGAAAGTATTTCAACTATTTTAATCTGTCCTGTGAGAGAAGTCAGCAAACAGAAGTACAGAGAAGTGCAGTTATACGATCATAATGTGGATGTCATAAGAAAAGTCAGTGAGCTGCAGTACATTTAATCTTGCTGTTCCACGCTACTGCAAGCACACTCCATGTGGTCAAGAACTGAGAAGATCTCTTGAAATTACAAATGCTGTTGCAGCACATTTATTTCATAGTGACCAGCAAACATTGACATTAGATGAGCAGACAGAGGTCAAATTGCCCAGGCTCTATGAGGCTGTTATTCCATGCCACAAGAAGTTATCCGTTCTTATCCTGCCTTTGGATGAAACAAATTCAGAACAAAGTAAAGTAGCAAAGAAGATTGCCAACAGTGTTTTAGAGAAGTTTCTTTCAAAGCAGCATCCATTAACTCATCCCAGGCCTTTTCACAAGGCTCTTGGGCACAACTCACACATAAATGTGTGTCAGCAGGCTTCTCTCTCAGCCACGGCAACCAAGCCAGCCCTGCCTTGGGCATCCCACACCAAATCATCACGTAACAGGTTGTTTCAAGTGTGCTATACAGTCAGTCACTTGAAAAGAGAAGTTGAGTGGCTTATACAGAAAGCCAAATGCCAGTTAGCAGCATGGATGAGTTCCCTCTGAAGCCACCTCAAATCCACAGTCTCTCCGTGCTTCTGTAGCCTCTCATGAAAAAGATGAAAAACTAGAGGCTTTCTCCTTGGTGTAAGAAAGGGACATTCCCAAAAGTAGGGGCAGAGGGAAGGTGTCTGGAAAAAGTACAAAGCAAAAGAAGGAGGAAAAGAACAGTAGGAAGAAAGAATGAAACAGAGGTAAAAGAAACAAAGAACAAGAAGACGAAGCAAGACAGGAGATATTTTTTTCTATTGATACCCTTCACCATAGTATCCTTCAGGAAAAATAAGAACAAATACAAGTATCAAAGAGAAATAAAGCATTGAGAGAAAAGTGAACAAAGGCCAAGAATAGCAACGGCACCAGTGCTGTGCTCAGGTTACTCCCTCTCTTCATGTCCTAAACTTTAGAGGCATGAAATTAAACGAGGCTTTTAGATAGCCCATTGCAGTCTGGCATGTCAGAAGCAACCCAGGTCACTCACACTTACTAATGGTGCTACCCATTTGGGGACACAGGAGAAGAAATAAATTCAAATAAATAAACAACCTCAGAAGCTGTTCCCAATGTGCTGGAGCCGTTAGCACTTACACACTTACCTCTAAAAAGCCTTGACTTCCTTACCATTTGTGTGTCACAGATTCCCACACGGAGAGGCAACATGAACAAACCCCCTCCTTTCCTTGTTAAAAACAAAACCAAAAACCCAACCATCCCTAAGTCAGACCAATAAGAAAAAATATTCACAGTGGGTTGAACTATTTAAAGTACAGGTAGAAGAGACTGACTCTGTGATCTGAGAATATCTTCTCATCTAACACCTATATGCCATCAATACTGATGCAAAAAGATTATTTAAAAACAACAAACAAACAGCTCCTACTGGACTGATTAATGAGGGGGTGTTATCTGGGAATAAAACACTCCCTTTCCCAGGTTTCAGGAGTGCTCCATGGGGCCCATTCAGGTGCCCACCATTAAATGATCAGAGAACTGCAGCAAGTAATTACTGACCTATTTAAAGAACAAAATGCTTTCTCCAAGGAATCAGTAGTGTGGGCCAGTTCATTATTGCAAGTCTCTAAATTAAAGCATACTGTGAGTGTTTTGTAGTTAAAACCAAAAGCCAGTAACAAAGGGTGAGCAGGGCAAAGGCTACCAGGGATATTGTACAAAGGTTAAGGTTAAAAGAAAACCCCCCACACACCCTCTGGCACAGATCCATGGGGTGGCTGTTGAGTCATATTCCCTTAAATGCTTTTATTAACTCAGTGCTGTTTCTCAGGAACATGGGCACCAAGAACTGCTCCCATACCAGTGTGTGGCCCTGGAGTACTTCCTTCCCCAAAGAACATACCAAGTTGGCTGGACACGATGAGTGAAAATCATTCTGTTATTGCCTGGGCCTGGTTCTCACCATGATAGGCACCACCATTAGAGACACCACCTCTGCTTTCATATATATACATAAATATGCATACACACACACATCTACGTGTATGTATAGCCATGTGCAGAAGTTACAAAAACAAGTGCATATGTAAATACCAGCATCACAAAACACACTGCTCACACTGCACTTGCCTCACTTCAGGCATTATTGTATATGTGCATATATTCCTTTTCTTCACATGAGTCATGGTTTTAAGCCCAGGCAGCAATGAAGCACCACACAGCTGCCTGCTCACCCTCACACACACTCCCACCTACCATAGGATGGTGGAGGCTTCAGTCAGATGGGAGGAGAAAAGATAACCAAGGGCCTTGTGGATTGAGACAAGGGCAGGGAGGGCTCACTGCCAATTATGGTTCTGGGCAAAACAGTCTCAACTGCGTGGTGCTTCATTGCTGGGTTTGAACCATGACTACATGCAAGCTGGATTTCTCAATGGAGAAGCTGGGAAAGAGAGTATTGCCTACCAGTATCATTACTAGGAGAGAAAGTGTCATGATAGGAACAGTCTTCAGATATTCTCCTCTTTCCAAGCAGGAGAAATGTATTTTTCAATTCCCTCCTTCCACTTTCTCCTCCCTTCCCTCTCCAGTAGCATAAGAAAAATTACAGCCTGTTTCAGGATAAAAATGGCTAAACCGAAGTGAAGGACTTGACATTTTAAAGCAAGATCAGCTGCAAACTAAAGCCCAACGGAGCAGCGGGCAGCCAGCAATACCTCCGAATGGCCCACATGGCTTTGTTGGGCACAGAAAGGCCACTGCTGCGCTGCTCCTCAGGTGACACCGGGTGGCAAGAACTCCAGGTGCCCCGGTGAGCAAAGCGCTGCTTCCCGTTCTCCCGGCCAGCCAGAGGCACCTGCAGCGGGGCAGAGGGAGAGGCCGTCGGCTGCCAGGCAGGTCTCTGGTGGATCCCTCCATTTCTCCTGATGGCGCATGCAGAGAAAAGGAAAACAAGAGGGGAAAGGGGAATGAAAAGGATTTAAGGAGTTTCATTTTTCATGTTTCTTTATCAAAAGGTTGAACAGGATGAAAACAACACAACGTGATACTCAACTACAACAGACAACACTTTATTTAATCCAAAATACAAAGTCTTTGCATGATGGGAGGACAGGATTTATTAATTCCTAACTAGATCTAGAGGAAGAGACCCGATAGCAGCAGCAGATGAGAATTTCTGTATCAAGCTGTTCCCTGGACCTCTAGTTAAGATGGGAAGCACCATAAGGAAAAATATGGTGCCATTTCTATTTTTTTTTTCTGCAGAAAAATAATTGATGTTCTGTCTAATTTAAACAGAAAACAAATCTGTACAGGTTGGGGGAAGGAGCAGGAGGAGGTGAGTTTCAGCAGTATGTAGAAAACTGAAGGTCTTCTGCTGCCCCCTAAAAAAGCCAAATACAGTCACAAAATCCTGAGCACCACAGACAGAAAAGTGCACAATACAAGCAACCAGAGCAAATCCGAGAATACAGCACATTTGCACTACAGAGCTTGACTCTCGCAAGCTAATTCACTGCAAGCTAATTCACTGCCGCATCTGGCAAATGGATGCCACTGAAGCAAAGAAATAACCTGAAGAGGACACTGGAATGCAAACCTACAGGAAACTTGAGATTGAGGGGAGGGAGAAGGAGGAGGGCACAGGGTTTTGCCCTCTTGTGGTACCTTTAGCAAGGCAGGTCCTGGAACATGCCTGGCAGACTATAAGTGCAAGTGTTAACAAGTATGCCGGCTGTCGATCCCCAGAAAACTCCTCGCTGGCTACTCGCCCACCAGTTACACCATTATGAATTACATGTCTGATTAAAATAAGTGTCTGCTGATCCATCATACCCTGCTCTCTGATTGCTATTGCTGCTAGAGAGGCTTAAGGGAAGGCAAGTGGGCCTGAAACGTGTTTCATCCCCCATTAGGACCTAGAGGAAAGTCTGAAAACAGGAGGAGAGTCAGGATGCTCCTGAAATAAGGAGAGTCCCTTTTTGTCCTCCCTGCATTTGCCACTCTTATGCTGTGCCAGCTCTGGCACACTCCAAACTCTTCTAGGAGCTGATTTAACTTACTATTGCAAAAACATGAATTCAGGGTCATTTTTCATAATGTAAGACACATTAGCTCACACGGAGGTGTGACAAGCTCCAGAGCATGTGTGGGGCAGCACCAGTAAGAACACAAGATATGATGGCAGGAGCAAGACCTGCCATTCTTAGTGGCAGTAAGTTCTTATGTTCACTTCTTGATAGATCAGCACCAGGTGTGGTTTGACAGAGAAATGGAAAAAAAACTGCTTCTATCAAACAAAAGACTCCTAACTTTTCATGGAGACACAGAATAGCACAGTTATTTGTGACACTAAGTGGGTGAGAGATATAAGCTTCAAAATATTTGACTTTTCTCCAGTGACTGCTGAGAGCTGCTAATAATTCCAATCATTCCCGAACTGGCTGGGTATTTTCCCTCTTTTTCCATTCTGTAAGGACAGAAGGGATCAAACATGATTTTATCAGAATCACGAGACTTTTTTCTACAATCATGACATTCCGATTGAATAATCAAGCGGATGTTGCAAATGGATGGACTTAAGCCAGAAGAATTTTAAGATGTTGATGCTTAGTCAGAGCTCTCATGGCAAAAGTAAATGTTGGTCTTGCCAGACTTGAATTGAGCATTTTAGAGATCAGATTTTCACATCTGGTCTATCTACCCAGCAAAAGCTATTAGGCAGCAGCAGTGTAACAAAAGAACCAAAACAAAACTAAAACCCAGAATGAAACCTTGGTGCCCTCCAAATTTGTCAAATGTGTGCCATCTAATTCAGCAGCTCATGCCTATCTCCCACAGCGCTGTATATAATAATATATATTTTCCACACATGGGTGGCAACACTTGAAAAGCACAGCGAGCACAGCAATTTACTTACAGTTTGAGTCCATTGCAGGAGAGGGAAAAGAAGTCATAAACCAAGCACACACCAAACACAGTGACTCCAGTTTCTTTCACCAGCATTGCACACGTCCCAAGGAATAAACTAAGCAGCAAAAAGAATGGGGAGGCAGTGGGAGGGAAATGTTCCCCAACGTAAAGCTGATCCACACTCCTGAAAAATAGATTTGACACAAATATTTTAACGTCTCTGTTATTTTCATGTTCACACATAGTAAACTTGAATAGCTTTTCCTTAATTCTTAAGATCTAATAAATGTGACATGAACAATCTACTATGTCTGCTCATAAATGAAGAATAGTTTAGACACAGGACAGGAAGAGAAAACACAAATACTAAGAGATGCACCAAGGATTTGAGCAGAGGAGAGGAAAAATGTCAAGAAGATAAAGTGGACTTGAAACAGTCAGAAGGCAGATAAAGTACAAAGATAGGGCAGAAAAACACCTGCTTTCTGACATCCAGAACACACAGGTGTAATTCTCCTTATGTGACAAAATGCACTATGCAAGCAAAAATTCCTCCATCCCACCCACGCTCCCTTGAGTCAAAGATGTGTCCTAATCATTAATAGACTGGGCAGCAAGCCTGCATGAGAAGGAAGAAGGTAAGAAAGAACCAAAATCGGAAAAGCCAATCCCTGAGGGGTCACTACCAGTTTTATATCTTTGAAAACTTCTGACGAAAACAGCATTGCAAATTTGTAGCAAACAGACCAAGAGGGATACAACAATTTTTCCACAGCCATGAGGAACAGGGTGCTATTCCTAAATGAAAGAGCAATGCAAAAGGGGCAGAAACCCCATCCCACTAAAGCTATCTCTTTTTCTGTACTTGTTGAGTCACAGTTTTAGGACACAGACCAGCAAACAATGCCAATGAAAAGGATGACTAATGGTCTAGACACAATCCTTAGCTCTCAGAGATCAGGTATTTCAGAGTCTGACAGTCACAGCATGCATTTCAAAGGCCCATTCCTCACCCTACATACAGGCAATTTGCCTTCAGCTGAAAACATTTCTCTATAATTTTTAGCTCCACAAGCCCTCCTCTAGTATATGATCAACTGTAATGCCAATGGAACAGGGGATCTTACACGTTGACATCTCTTTTTATGTTTATTTGTTCTCATAAGAGTCACTTATTTGGCACCACAGCTGAAAGCAGGGGCCAGGGCACTTCCACACCACGGTGCTGGCGGAAGTACCTCTGCCAACAACTGAAAACTGATCAATTTCCCCTTTGTCTCCTCCTCAGACTACAGCATTTCTTGATATTATCACAACCAACAGCAAGGATACATACCTATTATAGGAGAGAAAAGCCAACAGAAAGAGTAGACAGGCTAGGACATCCGCTCTGCCTACTATACCTGTTACCTGAAAGGAAAAGAGAGATACACGTGTGTAAAAATACATCTATAAACAGGCACTTGGTGACTGTTTCAAAGACAGATGCTAATTGCTACTATTTTAAGCTTTTCATCTTTCAGTATTACCTTCCCTCAATATAGTGAAATGTTACTTGGTTAGTATAGGATATGCTCAGGAAACGATGTGTTTCTCACTTGGCAAAATAAAGGAATAAGCCAACATTTAAGTCACTCTTTCTTTTTAAAACATTAATAAAGTTGCACAGAGAAATGCCCATCTTAGTGAACTGTTTTAATTTTGTGTAGTAAGATGCAAATGAGAAACACAATCCAACTTCCAGAACTGAGATTTCTTTTAAAGAAAAAGACTAACGAAAAAAGCAACTCTTTGGAGAAGACATTATACAGGAATGAGTTCATAATTAATATCTGAATGAGCTTTGTCATAAAAAAAGCGATAAAGTGGTATGTAATTTACCCTCTTTCTGAATAATTGGAGTTTATGATTTTTTTTCCCCTATGTATTAATTGACCAAATCTTTTTATAAGAAAGGGAATACTGAAGATCGTACAAACACTCTTTGTGCAAACTATTTCAGTATTCCGTTTTATAAAGTTCTAAAAATTGCCCATAAAGCAAATAAAAGGCCCTTTGAAATTTGGGCTCTTTTGAGATTACATAATTAAGCTATACTCAGCGCTCTGGCATTTATTTTAACCTTTTTAAGTTCTGACCCAGACAAAAATAAATTCAAAGAGTGTCTCTTCTAAAAACCTCCCTTGTAATGTAAAGCTGTATTATCAAAAGGAGCCTAGCTGATTAGTTCACATGAGACAGCACAGGGAGTAACTGCAGAGCTTGTGGCTTTTTTGTTATTAAGGTAATCTCTCCTCAAAAGTTCTCAGCTGTGGCAGCCATTTCTCTCGCTCATTTAAAAAGGCTCATAAGGAGAGAGTGGGATGTATCTCAGCTAACGAGTGCATCTCTTTTTTTCTTAAGTAGAGATAGTTAAGACACTGCGTTTCCTTCTCAAAGACTGTGAGACTTGTTTTATCTACAGAATTGCCTTCCCACAGCAACAGATCATGGTTTTAGCACAACTATGTCTTTAAATGCTTCCTTCTAACAAACAGAAAAATGTCCAATATGAGCTGTTGCTCTGTAAACTTACCGCGGTGTTTATTAAGCTAACCAGGTTTTTTTTTCTGAAGATGACCCTCCTAGCTTTTAATTGAAATCAATACAAATTAATCCACGGGTCATACCATCTCTATCTGAAC
The DNA here is from genome assembly GCA_013401255.1 of Urocolius indicus. Taxonomy (NCBI): domain Eukaryota; kingdom Metazoa; phylum Chordata; class Aves; order Coliiformes; family Coliidae; genus Urocolius; species Urocolius indicus. The sequence goes on along the minus strand of WBNH01004110.1, from coordinate 220,793 downwards.
AATCTCAGAATACACACTAATGCCCCCTTCACTTATTCTCCCTTAAACTGATAACCATAGGAGACGAGTGAAGGCATGCAACAATGCCCCAGCAGGAGAGCACAGCCTCACTGAGGTCTTTCGTTTCAGAAGACTCGGCATTCTCATCAGCTGAACTGAACGTCTGTCCGTTTATTCCCGTCATCGCCGATTAGGATCGCCAATTAGAATTTGGTGTCAGAGCCGCAAGATGGCAAGCATCAATACGCTTTTTCATTAATGACTCTTGGAAATCACTTTAAATATAATATATCCTCCCCTTCTCCACAGCAAAAATCACAAGTACTCTATTATATACGACTCAGATGTAAATAAAGCACGTGTTTATTTTTAGCTTTTGTGTCACCTTTTTTCACATACTTACAGCCTCGGTGTGAATGGGATGCACAGCAAAGAACAGCGCCGTGACAAAAGCAAGTCGACAGTCCTTGAACACAGCTTTGTCACAAGTGTACATCAGCACAAGAGTCACTAGACAGTGTAAAATTACATTCACTGCGTGGAAATAGAAGGGGTTCATACCAGCCAGCAATATGTTTAACCTGTAAGGAAACAAAAAGGAGCGATTACTAGGCTGGAGGGGGTCTTGTAATAGCAGAACATTTTCAAACCCTTTAAATTAGACTTTTTGCTTTATTTGCAGTCTTTTAATGTAAGTGCTATTAAACTAATTTGTGAAAACAGCTCTGAACTTCTCGTTTATTTGATTGAAGAGAAACCACTCCCCGATTTTTAAAATATGCAGTTGCATTTCATAACCTTCTTGGCACTCAAGGTGGGAGAAGCTCACACCCTCCAAGTACAGTTCACTGCAGCAAGACGATGTCTGTGCCTCCTTAGCAGCGAATAACACCGGCCAATATCAGCACTTGTCCAATTTCCCTGTTGGCACCTTCTGCGGCTGTCTCAGCCACGTGGCAGCTTTACAATACGCGTAGTTATTTTTGACTACAGAATAGATGTTTTTTGCTTGGAAACAGCCAAGACAAGGACTCAGTAAGTCACTAGAGCATCTGTTTGGCATTACAGGTGCATTTATTCCCATTTAACTTTCAAATACTTTCACCTAATGAAGGTTAAGCATTCATTTAAGTGAATGACTACACTAACAAGCTGGTCTAAAAATTAGCATCGTTTTTACAAGGACACTGATGGTAAAGATATGTTAGCTAATGTCATCCTAGAATCAATGTGACAAATAAGGCTCATTATTCATGTTGATCATTAAATATATATGTATAACAAGCTGTTGTGACATTTGTTTGACAGCACGTATTAATACATTTTCCTGGTCACTGTTTTTTATAGCCAGCTTGCTTAACAGCTGCTGACAGGTTTTGCCTTACATGCAGTTGAAGATAACTCTTTAGAATTAACTGCATCTGTACATTTGGATAAATATATATATATACATACACATATATACACTCACATACACAGAATGTCTTTATTTACAGAAGACTCCATCTATAAACAAAAAATTTGGAAGCACTGATAGTAAAGGACATTTGAAAAAGAAAACACAAAAACAAAACGACAAGACACCCAGTGAAAAAAAAAAAAGACCCAATGTAAACATTTTGCATGTAGCTGTAAACATGCTAAAAGGTCAACAATCCTTCCTGTTGTTACTAACAGACAAACACACTAAGGGTCAATAATGCTTCCTGTTGTTACTAACAGACTCCGAGTCTCTCATGACATCCATGATGCAACAGCAAAGCCACTGACTTGTTACTACTATACAAACGCTGTAGGTTTTTTGTTAGACAGAGGAGGTATGGTGTGCCTGTGAGGGCCAGACAACATATGCTTTTTATAAATACTCTCTACATTCCTTATTCATAAGTAACAGAGTGCTATTTGTCCTGGGCTGCATTTTCCAAGCCAATCCAACTTTACCAGACCAGGAGTCTTACTTGTGCATTCCTACACTGCTCCCACTGGAATGTTTGTGAAGGCAATAGCTGAAACCCGGAGAGTTTGAGAAAAGCGAGATTTTAGCATGACTTAACCTTTCCCTTTGATGTACGGGTTGATGCAGCTATATTTTGACAAGACATCAGTCTGTGTGACTCAAGAATACATGAAGAGTTGGGGCTTTTTTTCTTTTTCTTCCCCCCCCCACCACTGCCATTTCTCCTGCAAGGCAGTTTAGGTCAGCAGTATACATCACTTTTCTACCAGCACAGAATGACAAACTACAGCAAATGGCAGTAACAGACACCCAGACAGAGTTTCAGCTGTAAATACACTGCAGCAGTGGGAATACACAGGCCTAAATCTTGTTTTCAGCACGCTGCAGGGAACAAGGGGCAGCACAGGGCCTCCCTGTCCCAAAGGAGCTGCATTTCCCTCTCAGAGGCACCTGTAGATGAGTGCAATGGCACAGACCACCTGCAGAACCCCATTCTTCATATAAATTAATCACTATTGACAGTAAATCAGCTTGATGGAGTAAAATCAGCACCATCATTCCCCCTTAAATGCCAAAGTAGGCTCCAGCAACCTGATTTCTGGAGAAAGCAGATATGAGCGGATGAGGTCAGTGAGGACAAGTGCTCAGGCTATCAGGTGATATGAACCCACGCAACAAGATGTGAGAGATTCTTTTGTTCATTTGGCCAGGTTGTGAGGACATCTGACAATAATCTTGAAGAATCTCTCATTAAGTCTCCATGGTTCACATCTGATTACTTCCCATCCTCCAGACAGGTCTACTGGAAAGAGAGGCAAAGAGGTCTCTTGCAGAGAAGGGACCTTCTTGCCTTTATCAGGTCACTTATCCCAAAGGCAAGGTGTGTTCTTCAGTCCCCTTCCTGGGACCAGCGTCAGTTCAACTAGGCACGTAAGCTGTGAGCTACCTGATGTAAACTATTGAAAATAGCTACACAAAAGCATCAGCTTCACAGCTTGGCTATTCCCCTGTGTATTCTTCTAAAAATAAAAAAAAAAAAAATTAAAAGGCAGAACAAAACACAAACATAACACCACCATGGTATTAAACAGCAAAGTGTGACTGCAAGTATGCCTCGGTGTACGTTTTAAGTGCCATCTTTGGTGGTCCACGAACATTAAAAGTGAATGTGTGCAGGTGCTATATTCACATCAGTGGTTTTTTGCCACTAAAGCTCTTTGTCACGAGAAATTAGGCCGCACGGCAATGAAGCAAACATTCTTTTGTCCTGAAACAATCCCATCAGAATGATTTTGAAACAGTAGAAGCGGTTGAATTTTTTTGTACATCAAGTGGGTGAGGGAATCTGGGGCTCTAAACAGCCCTAATCCAAGGCACAAGACCTTTAAAAAGCTCCCCAGCAAACTCTCACACCCATTGGGGAAATAAAAGGCAGCCTACTTTGGAAAAATCAAATTTGCTTCACTGGAGCAACTTCAGGGCAGTGGAGTTGGAGAGGATGGGTACATCAAAAATTGTTTCTCCTTTCTTAAACTTTAATACCCTTACAGAGATTAGGTCCCATCTTTCTTTTCTGGCAGCAGCATTCTCACAGATTTGTATAGTAATTATACATAGTATACAGCTCAGCCAGTATAGGAAGTGAAATCACAGAATCCCAGAATCTCAAGGGCTGGAAGGGACCTCGAAAGATCATCCAGTCCAACTCCCCTGCCAGACCAGGGCCACCTAGAATAGGTGACACAGGAACTCATCCAGGTGGGTTTTGAATGTCTCCTGAGAAGGAGACTCCACAACCCATCTGGGCAGCCTGTGCCAGTGCCCCGTCACCCTCACAGTGAAGAAAGTCTTCCTTGTATTTCTTTAGAACCTCTTATGTTCCAGCTTGTACCCATTGCCCCTTGTCCATCCTCCTGGCGTCTGCCCTTTACATATTTGTAAATATTATTGAGATCACCTCTCAGTCTCCTCCAAGCTAAGAGCCCCAGCTCCCTCAGCCTTTCAACATAAGAAATGCTCCACTCCATCATCTTTGTGGACCTGTGCTGAACTCTCTCCAGCAGCTCCCCGTCCTCAAACTAAGGGGCCCAGAACTGGACATTCCAGATGCGGTCTCATGAGGGCAGAGTGTAGAGGAGGAGGAGAACCTATCTCCACCTACTAACCACATCCCTTCTAATACACCCCAGGATGCCACTGGCCTTCTTGGTCACGAGGGCACATTGCTGGCTCATGGCCATTCAGCTGTTCACCAGGACCCCCAGGTGTCTTTCCCCTATACTGCTGTTTAAGAGTTCGTTTCCCAACTTGTACTGGTACATGGGGTTACTATTTCCCAGATGTAAGATGGAGCACTTTGTGGGCTGAAAGACTTCGGCTGCTTCTACATGAAGAATGCAACATCTGCCTGAGCCTAATATACAACTTGTAAGAGAGGTGTTATGGCCTTGTTAGAGCACACAGGTAAGACAGCAGACACTTTGGGATGCGACAGGCTTTTTGAACTGACCACTCATCAAACCAGAGGGGTGGTTGCAAATAGTATTCTAAAGATTTGGGGCTGAATAAAGCAAGCTACCATGCTCCTAGGAATGGAGATACCACCATCTCAGACAAAGATGTCTTTCCTCAGGAGAGCTGCTCGCAAAACACTCAGAGAAGAAAAGTTTTCCATTGCTTCAGCAGTTCTGCAGGAAGAATCCCTGGAGACAGAGGGAGTGCTAAACCTCCAGAGAAGTAGTGAACAGCAGTTCAAATGCAAAAATCCTCAGGAGGCCCCGGGGAATAGGAGAATGTATACCGAGCATTCTTTCAGTACTAGGTGATATTTACAGGTATCTTCTAACAGAACTGATCAGCATCACCCAAGTTATCATCAAAATAAAGCTCATTACAGAAATCTCAGCACTGATCACATGCCCCATCAGGGCAGAGAAGGCTGTGCTGACACACGTACTCAAGCAAAGACTCTTGTCCCAAGACTGGTCTTTGTGTCCCATGTGTTGCAGCATGTGTGCTTCGGCACATCACACCCAAGGTTGAACATTGCCAAAACTACATGCCCAAGCAGGAGATAGACCAAAAGAAAAGGTATATACCCTAACACAAAAATCCAATCATTTTGTTAAGGTTAATGAGTGTTTTCCAGGAACAGTGGTATAGTGTACCTTGTCACCTACAGCAGCTTTTCGTTTCCTCCACCATCCACTCTAGGAAAAGGAATTACGTATCCAGTCTCAAAAAGAGACTTTCACACTCACAAGCTGTCAAAGGTCCATTGAGAAGCATTTGTAAAAGAGCTCTCCAGAAGAAAATAAATCACTCTTGCTCTTAAAAGAATAAGCAACATCTATCAGCATCCCTAGTTAACCACCTGTCCTCCCTCCACCCCGCACAGCTGCTTCATTTTAATAACAGCATTTGTAGAGGGGAAACCATGCACCACATTACCCTCAAGCCACGGGCACTTAAGCCTCCTCTAGCTAAGTCATTGGGCAGGAACTTATCTCCTTGGGTAAGCAATTCCCCATACAGAAGGGCTTGGAAATCGAGTGGGATTCGGTGAACCAGAGGAGTCTATGCCACAAGAGTACAGGCTCACAGACAAACCCATACATATCCAGTTATGGTATTTAATCATCAGCACCCCCAGGCTCTAATATAGTGCTTTTTATCCACTTGTACGCATGAAGATTCATTCAAGCTTTTTTAAGGCCTCTTATGATTTAATAATATGGTAAACCATAATTGGAGAGTTTCTCTTTTTATAGACTTTGTTATTATCCCTGGGCAGCTCTTGTTTAGTTTAATCTGTTTTATTATTTTCAAAAGACTAACAAAAAAATACAACGTTATGAAATAGAAATGCACAGGATAATAATGGTAATTTGTTATAGCGAGTAACAGTTAATGGAAAGTCTCAGAGCATCCCACACCTCATAAAACCCCCACAGTTTTTATAGAGGAAGGCTCACATGCAGATTTATATAAATTAATCTAACATACAAGGATGGATTAAGTTCCCTATGATATTCCCTTCCTTTTAGAAATGTGTGATATATATGGCAAACTTATGCAAACTAATGCCTGATTTCAGTGCATGGTGGAACCTCCTTATAAACTCCAGATGCATCTACTTACTGCGTGCCAGGAAAAATGAGTGTTTGCACTCCAAAAATGGTGCAGCTGCATCAGTGGCGATAATGGTTAAAGCTCTATGTGGAAACAGCTCAAAGATTAACAAAAAACCTGCAGCAGTAAAAAGAAAATAAGCCCCCTTTGCAGCAGTGTTCATGCAATAGCCAGCACAAGCAGGACAGAGTTCCTACCGCAGTGCAACAGCATTTTGTGCTGATAATCTTTTCATAGTACAGTGCAACACCTCAGAATTAAATGGACAATAAGGCTTACATGGTTTGTTACTTGATTTGCTGTAATGGGGATGGGTGAGAAGACAAGAGGCCATATCAATTCCCAAGCTATAGCAACTGCCTTAGAGCACAACACTCATCACTTGCAAGAGCGCTAGTTAAGTGTTGGCATTCAAGGCAGGTTATTGCTTTACAGCATGTTTAGGAAAACAGAAAACACAATCAGACCAGGAAACAGCAGCACCTGGGAAGCAGCAACTATGCCAGGGCAGAAATTTCTAGTGAGACCCTACAAAGTATAGTTTGATGATCGTTCCTGTGATAAGAATACCAAAAGCATCATTCACACGGCTTTAGATTTGTTTCCAAAAATGGCCTTGGAAAACTTTGAGAAAAGCCAGATGATGACAATTCACAAACTGACAAACTAGGTGTAATTTTACCTAGATTTTTTAACAAAACAGAGTTTGTCCTCAAAATAATTCTTCAGTGGCATCTCAGCAAGAGCAATGTACTGAAGGAAACAAACATCTCATAAAACTTCTGAGAAGTCACTAAGCAGTCCATTTCTGAGTGCAGAGAGAGAAAGATGTGAGACGTGATCAAGGACCAAGCTAGGACAGTCCAGAAAATGACACTAAGAGAAATGTAGTCTAAAGTTATTAGGCCTAATGAAGACAATATTTCAAACTGAGTACAAGACTTTTCCACCAAATTTGAAATAAGTTTGGTAATCTTTTAGCTCGAGCTGCAGACCATGAAGGATATGTCATCTTAATTTATGCAGAAACAAAATAAAACAAAACAAACAAAAAAAAAAAAAAAAAAAAAACACAAGCACACTGTGTGAAAAGAGCACAGTGGACTTTTTTTAAACCCACCTTTCTTTAAATCTGAGAGACAATAAATGGAAAAGCCCAGGAAAGCAGTCAGAAACACATCAAGTAAATGCAGAGAAATGCCTTTAGCTAACCAGCAGCAGCCAGAGCACTTTATTTTCATGGACTCTAAAGAGTATTGACAGGGATGCTCCTGTGGGGAAGAAGGCTGGTTGAAAGCCGAGCCTCTTAGGTAAACGATGACAAAAGAAAATTAAGGGTGACATTGGCACAAGAGGAATACGATGCCAGATGAGAGAAAATCCCCAGGAAGTGGTAGGTGTTAAATAGAGACAAAACACCACTAAAGCAAGCAGCAAATATGGGTGTGACTGGATTCACCTCAGCCAAGTCTTTCAGAAGAATCTGCCTGGACCTTTTAGTGAACCCTTCCCCTCATAATCAAAGGTTTTTAATTCAAGAGACAGATGTATTTTATTGAGTATTAAAGACTGAGAAAATGCTGCAAGTAGGCAGAAGTTCTACATGTTTTGCACAAACCTCCCATCCTGGGCACATCCTCACCTCTGGGCTTGGCCACAAGCAACACAGTGGCATGCACCCCCAGCCAGGCCTGTGCCTTTGCTCCTCATGCAGGGAGCTTCCCTCTCACTCTCCTCAGGATTCCTCTCCTCCTTCCAAGTGCAAGAAACCCTGCCAGTCTTCTTGTGAGAACACAGCCCAAACCTACAAACAAAACCATCAGATGCCTGCTACAAAAATTACATCAAAAGCAGGGGTGATGGAAGGGAAGGGACACTTCTATGCCCCTGGAACTTGGGGGAAAAAAAACAAACACAACAAGCTCTAAGGTACAAGCACCTCTCAGAGAACCGAAATTAGAGCAAGGCATTATGCTCTGGGCCAGAAGAAAAGCCTATATGCCTAGAAATGCATCTATATGTTCCAATTATAACACAACCAGACTAACAAAAGCAGCTGCCTCTCTCACAAACTCCACCTCACCCAGTGCAGCTACACCAGTACTACATCAATTTCATGACAGATACCACAGTATCGATATGGAGAGTGATTACTATAGCTAGGGTATTAGACTCAGCTGTACAGGAGAAATACTGACACAACCTTAAATATTGTGGTATTGCCCTAATATAGATGTACAGAGTGAAGAAAATACTCACGTGCTGTGTATTTAACCCGACACATTATAGCTCCTCTATATTACCCTGTGATGTCAAACAGTAAAATAGCATTAAATCAAGAACAAATAAAACCTAAGGTCTTTTTTTTTTTCTGCCCCAGGTTGTTTTGCTTTCTTAAGCTCTTTGGCCTTGAAACTCATGCCAGTGATTTAGCTGAAACAACAGAAGGATCAGCTGTAAGCAACTAGATGGATCAGAAACTTGGCAGTGAATTATTGAATTTATTCCCTTTTGCTATGCGTTTACATCTAACTCAAGCTTAAGGCTTTGATCCAAAGCCACTGGTAGTCTTACGTTAGGTTCTTGATGTCCACAGAGAATGCTGAACCATGGCTGAAGGGTCCCATTCACTCCCTAGGCATTTATGTACCCAAGCCATCACTGACTAGCAGCCTTGCTGGGCAAACCCAGGACTCACTGAGCACAGCCTGGACTTGTCAGTTTTCCTCATTTTTGTTTTCAGACAGAGTACTAGTCGGACGGCTCTGGGCACAAACTGTGTGTCTATGTCTCTTCTGGTGAGAGTGTTGCATTCCCTTTTACAACTTGTCTCCTCCAGCTCCTCTCCTCCTGGACCACCAGAGTCACCCAGAAGCAGAGTGAGCACTCTCACTGCTTGCCCATGGAGCCAAGCACATTTCCAGCCAACAGTCACTCCCACCTCCTTCAAGCAAGACCAGGTTATCTCCTGTGCCTCTCTATCCAGTGTCATCTTCCCAAGTCTGTTATGGCTATGAGGCCCAGACCTGTCTCTACCTTTTCCCTTCAACTCACTCTTTTGTCCCTGGTGAGCTGTTCTCAAGGCACCTCCCTCACCATCATCTGCATTGGCTGTGCCCTCCATTCCACTACCAAAGAGGCTGAGCAGTCAGGGCTTTCACTTGGCAACCATCTGCAAAACCAGGAGGCTGATCTCTGATTAAGAGTCTTTAAATCTTGGCATCTGGGTCTTTCAAAGGGCTTCATTCTCACTATTTCCTACCACTGCACACCTTCAGGCTCAGTCTGCTCTGTTGCTGACTACATCAAACCTCCATCACTTGTTTGTTTCTGGCCTGAAAATCTGTCTAAACAGAGATTTGGCAGACAAGAAGAGAAAGAGGGAGGAAGGCAGCACTGAGGATTACACCTTCTGCCTCAACAGTTGAAAAATCTTTTTTTACAAAACCACTGGAACTAAGGAATAACTTAACTGCTACTGAGGGAATAAATGATTCACCGAACTTCTGTTAGTGGAGACAAGGTGTAAGACAGAAAGTACTCAGTTTAAATATAAAATCCTGAGTGAATTTAGAACTGACAGTTCTTTTTTTTTCTTGCTTTCTGCACTTCATCTTAACATTTTACAGGGAAGACACCAAGAAATAGTATAGTCTAAGTCCAACAAGCTGCCTTCTTTACAAAGAAGTATTTTGAATCAACTCTTTGAGAAGAAAATTGCTGCAGATAAACATCTCTGTCTGAGTGACAGCAACTGAAGAAGAGAGCATGAAATAAGTTTTTCCGAACGACTAAGGAAAACCATTGCCTATCATCTCAACTCCTGTGCAGATGAGGAGTTATGCTAGACCTGTCAACCAACAGTTACCCACATTTAATAGGAATGCTTCTGAACCAATTAGTTTTAACACACCTTTACTTTATTGAGTAGAAAAAAAAAGGTGATGGGACTTCAAAGACACAAAGCAAACATAATTTAATTCAACAGTCCATGTGCAGGCTTTTTACCCTCCTTCTTATGTTAACCCACACAAAGCAACGCAGTAGTTCTCTGAATAATGTTTCTCTTAATGGTTCCAGTAATATGAGCCATTCTTATTTTCCTCTGATCATTCATACTGACAGATCTGGTGTGAATAATGTCAAATACTTGAGCTCTTTTCACTGTTTCGCTCCAGAGCGTCAGTCTACTAGAATGAGGACTGGCACTGAAGACTTTCAATTTGTCAGGGACGCTGAACTACTGTTAGAAAGTTTCCCCAATGTCTGCTTACATTTTTTTCTGACAGACAGGTGATAATTTTTTTTAATTGAGATCATTTCAGGAATACACAGTATATATGTAGGATAAGTTCAGCCTAATGAAAAATCTCCAGAGCATCATAAGATCACAAAAATCATAGAATGGTAGGAGTTGGAAGTGACCTCTAGGGATCATCTAGTCCTGCTAAAGCAGGTTCACCTCGATCAGGTCTCACAGGAGTATGTCCAGACAGGTTTTGAAAGCCTCCAGAAAAAGAGACTAAAGAGTTCTTTCTCTTGCTTTCACAGCCACCAAGGACAGAAAAGAGACTGAGACAAAGTTTATGCAGATTGATGGATCTGTAGATATAAATTTCATCCCACCCTTCACATCTGTTCTGTGCATGCAGTTTGGAGATCTCCCAGCTTCTTAATCTAAGTACAGCAAGACTCAAAATAAGCCTTTCCAGATGAAAGTTTCATCTAGTTGCAGAGCAACTAGATAGATATAAAGAATTCTGCTACTATTGAAGTGCCTTGGACTTGATGAAATTGGGGAAGGGGAGGGGGAGAGGGAGAAAGAAGTGAAGAAAAGGGGGAAAGGGAAGGGGAAAGCAGGAAAAGATGGGAAAATGGAAAGGGGGAAACAGAAGAAAAAAGGAGAAAAGGGAATAAAGAGGTAAAAAGGGGGAAAAGGGAAAAAAGGAAAGAAAGGAAAAAGGGGGAGAAAGGAAAAAGGGGGAGAGAGGAAAAAGGGGGAGAAAGGAAAAAGGGGAAAAAGGGAAAAAAGGAGAGAAAGGAAAAAGGGGGAGAGAGGAAAAAGGGGGAGAAAGGAAAAAGGGGAAAAAGGGAAACTTTGGTCTTCTCTCTTCCTCAGCAAGATCCTGCAAAGCCCATATCACAGAGTTTTCTCAAGTATCCTAAGCGGATGCAGTAAATTGTAACAAAAATATTAACAAATGACATTCATTACCATCCTGCTAAAAGTCCACTTCTGCTGAGCATTTCACAGGAATCAGGATAAATCCTTTTTCCTTCTGCAGGAGGACAGACCATAACCAGCAACCTGCTGCTGAGTAAGACTAGGGGCAGAGGGGCTCAGGCAGGCAGAGCAGGGCTCAGGCACAGGCTCAGTGTCGCTTGGCAAAAGCTTCCCGAGCCTCTTTGGAAGCACTGGATTTAGAAGATCCATTCCACCCAGATATTAACATCTTCCTCTGACACCCTATAGGTAGAAATGAAATGGGAAGAATGTGCAAACTGGGGGGGGCTGAAAGGATTTTTGGGGCCCAGTGGAAATAATCTTTTTCTGCAGCCCGGAAAGATAAACGATTCCTTCCCTATTCCAAATGCAATGCAAAGCAGAGAACAAATGACTCTGCCTTAGACCCTATATCTTAGCAGTATGGTTGTTATAACTATTTCAGGATGAAATCTTCCTCACAAAATTACTCTATTATCCAAAAGGACTAGATGGAGAGAGCACTTCACCCTTTTATTAAAAAAAAAAAACCCATACACACACAATCCCTCCACCTTCCTTTAAATGGCAAAGGCAAAAACAGTTCAGAGCCCAGATAAATGGGAACTAAAGCACTTAGTTTCCATTCCATTAATAAAGTTTAAGATTATTTTGCTAATTAGCATAACATAACCTCAAAGCTGCCACCTGATCTAGGAGGCCAAGTCCAGCACCAATACCGCATGCAAGGTGATCAGTGGTGCTACACTCAGGTTCACTCAGCTCTCAAATTACCCCCAGACGTATTGTGGAGGGGTGGATTAATCAGAATGCTCCCCAAACTGCAACAATTTGGCTGGACACTCGACAGAGAAGGCACTCTGTGTCCCGCTCTGCCTGTGGCTGCCTACATCATCGTAGCTCTCCACAGAAACCTGCTGAGAAGCCCATTTGAGGAGAAGGTACAATACCTGTCATGAACAATCCAGTTTGTGTTGCTTAGTGTTGGTTTATCAGTGCTGTGCCACCCTGTGTCCACCCAGCCCTGCTCTCCCAGACAGCCAATGCTGATGGCTGTCAGCTCCAAGCCTACCCTTAAAACAAACAAAACAGGCAGCAAGTTCTCCGTGGGAGTGCCCAAGGGGTGCTCTGTTCCCCAAAACTGCTCTTGCCTCACAGAAACACAGAGTTTTCACAGAGCTCTGTCTGTGCTGCTTATAAATCAAGTACCTTGATGAATAGTTTCACAATTAGCAGAATTGGCCAGGTTCCAGCAACACCTCCTCCTGGTGTACTCACCACTGGCTACCTAGTTTGGTCCTCATGCCTGCCACAGGCTTGTAACAGATCAGGTACAAACAGGACCCGAGTGCTAAACATCATCCAGCTACATCAGCTCTTCAGCACAGTCCCCTGCAAGCACCCACCTCATTTTTAAAATACTAAGCAGTGGTAAACACTCACCACCATTTCTGTTTGATCAGAAGAAATGAAAAAGAGAACGAGCTCATGGAAAGTATGAGCAACTGCATGAACTGTAACTACGCTGATCTGCTACAAATTCTTCTCCCGGGAGAGAGGAGGAAAGCGCCTGGGTGTTCCTTCTAGGATTAGCGATGGTACCTGTCAGTTTGCCGCCACTCAACTTCTCTTTATTCCTGTAAAACCTGAACTCCTCCACGGCTCTGCCCGGTACACGGGGAACATCCGAAGCTGGCAGGGAACTCCGTGTGTGTGACAGGAGAGGCTTACAGCTGCCAGGCTGCCGGCACGAACCGCGCTGCGCGGTCCTCGTGAGCGGGCAGACCCCCCTCGCTCAGCGCTAACGAGAACGACCAGGATGACTATGGGTCTGCTTCAAAACAGCACCGGGGAAGTTTCTGGTACGATCATTCAATTGCGGAGAAAAGTACTTGCCACCAAGCAGAGAAGGAGCTCACGGGGAGTTCCATTTGAACACCCTTATCAGTGATAAGTGCTCGGCTTTCCCTTTCACCACCACCACCACCACCCTCCCACCCGCGGCAGCCCGGGGAAGACGCGGCACCTGTTCCCAAACCGCGAGTGAGTGGGGTACTGGCCGGGAGAGCGGCGGGCTGTCCCGCACCGGCTCCTCATCGCTCCTCTGCTCCTGCGAACTTCCA
>WBNH01004110.1:155887-207303 GCA_013401255.1 Urocolius indicus | reverse complement strand
CCCCCCCCCCCCCCCCCCGCCCCCGGGGCGCACCCCGTCCCGCACGGCTCCGGGCCCAAATGCTGAATCACGAAGCCCGGGACGCGAGACCGGAGGCGACGGTGCCGGGAAGCTCCCTTTGATCCCGCTCCAGGGCTGTCCGCCTCCGTCCGTCCGTCCGTCCCGTCCGTCCGCTGCCCGGGCACGGCTCCGGACGAGCGGCGCACCCTTCCAAGCCCCGCGCCTGCGGAGCCGGCGGCGGACACTTACTTGAAGGTGAGGACGCAGAGGGGCCGGTAGGACTTGTGGCTGGTGTTCTCGGCCATCCGCTTGCCCCAGAAGTCGTTGGCGAAAGCGGCGGCCACGGGGGCGGCCGCCCGCACGTCGGGGTTGTTCACGATGGCCCAGACGTCGTCGTGCACGAACTCGCCCCGCAGGGAGTTGCCGTAGCAGAGCGCGCACAGCCCCGCCAGCACCGCGGGGCGCGGCGGGCAGCGGGAGCGCCGCCGGCCACTCGCGCTCTGCCGAGGCGCAGCCTGCCCGGCTGCAAATAAACAGCGGCCGCCTCCCCGCGCCATCCCTCCTCCATCCTCCTCTGCCTCCTCCTCCTCCTCCTCCTTCCCCCCCGCACGCATGCTCCTTGCCGCGCTGTCACCCCGCCGCCACCTCAGTGCCGCGGCGGGGTGGGCTCAGCCCGCGGCCGCCCCCCGCACACTGGGGAGGGAGACAGCCTGGTGCTGCGCGGCGCGGCACCGCACGGCAGCACCCACGCGAGGCTGCGCTGCCCGCGGGTGGCGAGTCTGCTGGGAGCCTCAGAGCGGAGCCCCGGGACCGTGCGTCGCCTCCGTCACTCGAAGGAGACGGCTGCCCGCCTGCTCTGTTACCGGGGCTCCTCCATCCCGCCGTGAGCATCCCCCGCCGTGTCCAGTCCCGCCGGGCGACGCTCATCTGAGGAGTGGGAACGTCCCAGCCGGCTCCACGCATCCACGGCACGGACGCTGCTCCGCAGTCTCGATGCTGCTCTACGGCATCCAGGCTGCAGAATCGTCTGACGGCGAGGAAGGCATTTTGGTGCCACGGAACTTAGTTTCTTTACTCTGGCCCGTCACCTGTCCCTCTTCCAAAATCACATGAGAGCTACCTTCTCCCAAGCGTTATTCTGATGACTGCAGTGTGCCTGTCCCCTCCCAAATGTGACCTTTCTTGTGTCCGTGACAACTCTTAATAAGTTTTGCTTAAGGAAAGGCCACGTTCAGATCATCTACTCAGCCATGAATAAAAGGTATGTGCCCGTGGCTTTTTTCAGAAAAGAGAAAAACAAAGACTCTGTTAATGCTTTTTACCATTTAAATGAAACCTCCTGCTTATAAACAAAATAAAGAAATAATGCTGCTTGGCAAAGAAGCTTATATTCAATTAGGTGAGTGAACATGATAGACATATTTTGAATTTGTTCTTGAAAAACGATACCCCGAGTATGGTTCACCACAAGCCTGTGCAGTCCCAAGCTGCTGTGTGTGTGTGTGTGTGTGACTGTCAGAGTGCCTGCCTGCCCGTGGGAAAAAAAGAGAAGCGGAAGCCATGAAGAGTTCATGCAGACTGTCCAGGGCAAGCCCTCTCCAGGAATGCTTTTCCCCTCAGCATACTTGGCACTTTAAGTGATCTGGTATTTTCCAAGTGCAACAGAACAGGCTTTTCAGATGCACTTTTGTCATAGCTAAAAATAACAGTGAACTCCGGCTAGGACAGCGTGTTTATATCCGGGACAGGAGGAAACTCCACCAGAAGCAGGGCCAGCAATTCAAACTTTCCCTTTAAGTCGCTGATGACATTTTGGCAGTTGACTCCCCAGAGCTTCCTCCAGCATGGCAGACAGTTTGTAGTGGTGTGTTCGTATTCATTTTCACCAAAGTTTCAAAGTTTGAGCACATAAAACTAGACTTCAACATCTGTGCCCGGGCACAGAAAGGAACAGCCTAATATCCAGAGACACTGAAATACCAATGTCCATGTGTACGCAGAAACGATGGACTAGAGTGTTGAAAGTGAAAACAACGTGAAAGATTTAAAGGCTGAAATTGCCTTATAGTAGACTGCAGGTAATATCTGAAATCCTAAATTACTCAAAACAAAATCTGTAGTTCTGGAATGGGCAGCTGAGGGTCTAACTGTTCTCTGGGGCAGATGTACCCCCCATGCGTGAGCTAGGTAACCTAAACAGGAGAGTCAGCAGCACTGCTGATGCAACCCCAGCACATCCAAAGCACCCAGCAGCCTCGCTGGGCTTCGTCAGGCTGTCCATGACCCTTGTACCTCTGGTATACCCTCATGAAAAAGGGTCTACATAGCCTTTCTTGCTGATGTCTTTCAGCTTCTGTTCTCCTTCATCAGAGGTTGGCAGCAGCCCGCTGTCACAAAACAGTGCTTCAGTCTGCCATCGGGCAACTCAGCATTGGGACTGGGGACAGGTCTCTTCCATTCGCTATCCAATACTGAGGTTCACACACCTGCTGTGTCACAACCCTTTGAGCTTAACTAGTTCACCACATAAAGCTCCCTCAAAAAAGTGAAGAGTTCTAAAATGGTAAAGGATGATGAGGTGATAAAAAAATCATTTTCCCATCAAGGGATTTCCTGTCAGTTCCTTGTGAGGGTAACATACACAGCCATATAACATAACATAGTACAACATACTCTATGCAATAGATAACATTGCTTCCTATAGAGATCTAAAATCTCTCCTTCACCTTCATAACCTACCATGCTCTGATAATGCAAAAAAAAAGTGTGGAAAGAGATGGCAGTCCTGACCCATTCAGGACTCTTCCTGCCCTCACTGTCTTTAGGAAGACACCAACACTGGCCATTGGCTTTCATCTGTCATGGTAACCTACAGTCTTCAAGGGAGAAAAACCCTATTTCCTTCTCATATGTTTTCTCATGTGCTTATCAAAATGTAATGCACAAAGTGCAGTTCAAACTGATTTGTCAAGTTTCTTCTCTGAAAAGAAAATCTGTTCTCACTTCTCCAAGATAGACCAGATCTTTTGTTTCTTCCCTCAAGCAAACATCTGAAAGAGTCAAAGCAATGCTCCACTCAGCCCCAGAAGAACCTCCTGCTCTTCCCAGCAAGACCTGATGAAATGCAAGCTCACAGTCTTCTCCATTTGATCCACAAAGGGAAGCGTTATCTTGTCATGCAGCAGTCACCACCAGAGATGGAGTTTGAGATGTTGGCTATTGATACAAGTCCTGATCTCTTATAAAGAAACTAACAGCAAAAAGTCATTATTCAGAGAGCAGGAGAACACATACTGAACACTGCTGTATATCGAGTCTTAAGTCTGTATGTATACATTTATATGTATATATGCAGGCATATACATAGAGGGAGAGGAAAGGGAGAAAGAAGAGATTCTAGCCATGTGATGGTTTGCTCCAAAGCTACCTTGTCACTTCCAAAAATATCTGCTCTATTAAGAAGCATATCCTCCTCCTGCAAGTCTTGATTCTTTCTCTACCTAAAGTAGAGAAAAAAGTAGTCACAGCTTCTGAAATGTAAAGCCAAACTGCTTCTCCGAAAAGCCTTACTGAGTTTTGGACTCGTGTGTATAGTTGAAGCACTCCAGTTATTTGACTGCCTACTTGTATTTGAATCACAAGTTTCATGCCAGCTATATAAAAAGACTGTTAACAAATGGCTGTTAAAACTAGAGACCCTGAAACTAATTATGTACGATGCTCAAAAAAAAAAAAAAAGGCTTGCTCTGCTAATTAAGCAGAGCTCATTACTTCTGAAGCAGGAAAGTTTAGCCCTCACTCAGAGTAAAACATACGGTAGGCTGTACAAGGGGGTAGATACATTTGAACTGTTACACTTGAAAGGGTTGAGCACGGATTGATCCGTTTTTACCCAAAGATGGCAGCTTCTCAAAGGGAGAGAGAAACTGCCGAAGTTTTGGGTTTCAAGCTTAAATGTGGAGTTCTGAAGAGTTTAGCTCTGCATTGACTGATTAAAGCGTAAGAATGCGGTAAATACAATTTAAAAGTTAAATTGCCATATGGTCATAGCTAGAGGTAAATTTCAAAAGTAACACGTGTAAACAGTTTCTTGCTGTCTGAAAAAAAAACAACCACAATTTTACATTTAAACTAAGTCATTTGGTAACTGGTACAATTGGTTTCTGCTTGTAGTCACTTACTGAACGGTTTTCCAATTCATTTCAGTAGCCCCAGGATGAAACTCCTTGTCTGCCACGCATATAATCTGTGGTCGACACAGATTATGTTCATGTGCTTAAAAGCAAAAAAAAAACCAAACAAACAAAAAAAACACCACAAACAAACCAGCACTGAGTTTGGTATATTTAATTCAGCGTGCTGTCTGTATTGGAAGAACTATGAAGAGGCAGAGAGCAACCTGTGCAGCCCAGAGCCCCTCCAAGGAGTTCAGTGCAGGCATCGTTCTGCTTAGCCGTGTAGGATCAGAATTTTGACGTTACCGGGAGCACTGTAGTGGTGCAGTGAAAAGCTGTGCTGTACAGGGCTGGAAAAATCTTGTTTATGATCTTTTTGCTTGTTACCAAGTTGCTTCTAGGTCTATGTAGGCCACAGAAAGCTACTCTGGTGAATTCTTCCTAAAGCAAAACTTTCTGTGGTTTTGTTTCACTTTCAACTGTGGCCAAGAGCCATAATTACTACAAGCAGGAGAAGAAAACTTCTTTCCCTTAATACCTTGGTCCTGTGCTCCTTAAGAGACAAAGCAATCCAGCATCCTCAGGATGACCTCCCCTTTTCAATAGGGAAGTAATGTTTCAAGTTCAGTCCATGATCCCCTAATAAACCTTTTCCCTGTGTCAGTCACAGAGTGTGCTAAATATTATCCCTGGAAATTCAAACCCCTCAGTTCTTCCAAAGCTATGTAAAGAAGAAGAAGATATCACATGGTAAGCACTGCCTGGTGAATCCCCATGGGTGCATGTTTCTCACCCCGACACAGATGGCACGTAACATAGAATCCTCCGTGACCCATTTTTTAGATCCATTTCTCACCTGTTTCACATCCTCTGTAAAAGGAGAGATTTCAGGCAGAGAAAAAGCTTGTCATAGTTATTAATGGATTACAGGGAATCTCTTTTTCAGCTCATACAACAAATGCGTTTTCTGCCTTTGAAGAGATCCAGGTTAAGCCTTAGTCTGTGGGCAATGCTGTGCAGGGTCTTTGAACCCGTGTGGTGGGTGGAACAAACACAATTTGACAGGGGAGAGGCATCCAACAGATGATACAGAGCGGCTGGGTTTGGTAGTTGAAAGGTCAAGGGCAATACAATGGTAATACAAGTCCCAGCAGTTGTAATAATTGTTCACTTCAGAATAAATCTTGAGAGATTTTTCAGCTACAGAGCAGACTATGGCATAGGCTGCTGAAGTCATCCACTCCGGCAGACTCACTCATTGGCTGAGGACATTAGTACTTTCCATTTTTGTGTGCTTGCTTTGGGTATTTGAAGCCCCATGATGGAATGGGGAGTGGAGGAGAAAAAGCACTTTTCTTTCCTTACTGAGCATGGTCTGCAATCTGCCTTCTTCAGAAGCACTGCAGAAATTTCCCAAGGCCAAAGAAAGTCCTCAGTCTTGCCCTTGCCTGGAATATCTTTTTAATGGCATCAGAGCAAAGGAAAAGTGCAGCCTAACTCAAAAGAGTTATCTCTTGTGACATTCATCTATTTAATACTGATTAAGTACAAAACAGTTTAAGTTGAATTGTTATGTACTTCATGGAAATCAGATACTGGCTTAAGAACTACAAATTTTTAAACGGGAAATCCAACTTGCAAATGGAGGATTCTTGGATAACGCAACGGTTTGGTTTTTTTTTTCCACTTTCAGTGTATAGCCCTGGACCATGTTTGTACTCTACTTGGAACATTGTTTCTGACTACAGGCAGGTGAGAATGGGTGCGAGGCTGTTTCAAGCAGGGATCTTACTGGAGAGAAGTTGTTTTAAAAGAATCGCTTTCCTGAGAAAGGGACATTAGTAGCTCAGGCACCATATGCTTCCTACAAGGCTGTCCAAAGGCACGTGTAAGTTGCCTTGAGGCTTTAAAGGTTGATGCTGAGGTGCTGAATGCATCCCAGTCAAATGCAGCATGGATTTAGGCACAGCATTCTGGTCAATATTTAATGGTTGGGATTCCCATTACTCCTGCAGGGAGACATTGGATTCAGAAGAAGAATCTCATTTTGGCAAGAGAAAAGAGGCATTTTCAGCTTGGACTGATGTGAATCAGTTTAATTTGACCCTACATTCAGCCTTCAGAGTTGGCTGTACATTCCTCAATGTAATCATCTCTTGGAAGTTTGTATGTCAAAATAAGAGCAGAGATTTAAAAAAACAAAGTCTGTTCCCTACTCAGATTCAGTTAGATTTGTTTTCTGGGCATCTCTTAGCTGGAATTCAGTAGCAGTTCTCTCCTAAAAAGTAACTGATTTATATATGAGGTCTTCTGGCATGCCTACTTTCAACTGAATTCCAGTCACTGCAAAAGGTCTGATAAAATCAGATAGTCGGATAAAATCGGGAAATCTCTACATTTATTCTCCGATTACTGAGCAAGCTCGATTTCATCATGGAGAAGAGGAAGCCAGTGGTTACAATGACCCTTCTTTCCTTTCATCTATTTTTTATTATTTCGGTTTAAAATGGAGGAATTACAAATTAATAAATCTGCACCGAGTCCAGGCAAAAGACTCTGTGTAATAATATTATTCCTATCTCTATGATTAGCAACAGCTGGAATAAATTTTAGTAAAAATATTACAATCTGTATTGTAGAATAAGCCACATGGAGTCACTGTAATTTGAGGAGGGCAAAAGTTTCCAAAAGCTACCGAAAAAAGAATCTGACTTCTCTTTTTTTTTTTTCTCAGGTGACTTCTTTGAATTTTATTTTTGCAAGAAGCTACAGTTTTATATTAATGTGCTTAACTTTCTAGTGTTTATGTTGAACAAACAGTGCAGATAAAACAACGCACAAATCAGCTGCTCTGGGCACTGCTTCTTCTCACTAGTCCTCTTAAACCAAGGTGTAGTGAGAAGCTCTGGCTGTGTTAAAGCAAAGGTAAGTTCTGAAGCACAATTCCAGCCACCTAAGCCAACACCAGTGCTATGCTAGCTGGAAAGCCATCACACTAGCATGCTTTTCGCTGCAAACAACACCACGTGCCAGCTGCCATTTTCCCCAAAGTGTTTAAGAAATTCACAGACAGCTGATAGATTGGTTAAAAAAAAAATCAAAGCAATAAAACCCTCTACAACTTCATGAAGGAAAGAATTTGAAAGCCTGATTGAGAAGGGCGGCATGAGGAGGAAGCGGGTGAAGGAGCAGGGAACTGGAAACCACAATGCTCCCTTTCCTTGTTTCCATAGACCATGCATCTCAGTGACCCTCACACTGGTGGAAGGATAAACTGGACCCTTCCCCGGTGATCCTTACTCTTCAACACTCACCTATACACCTGTGACTGTTGTGGGCAGGTACAATGGGTTGCAATACTCGAGGAATTTTTAATAAAAATATCAAGCCTATTCTGAATGAAAGTGATTATCTAGTGTAGAGACACCAGAAGGACCAGTGAAAGAAGTGCTGTGGGAATGGTAGGTGTAAATGGCACCCAGGTCATCAAGATGCCAGCACGTGTATGTGCAGCTTACCAGGACCTCCCTAAACTGAAGAGACAGACTGCACTCAGAGGACAGACTATAAACTAAAGCCCTAAAGAAATTAAGCAAGGAAGAAAAGAACAGGCATAGAGCCATGAAATGCAGGTAAGGAGAGAAAAAGAAATCCTAATCCAGGGATGGAATAGAGTGAAGAGCACATGAAAGTGTGAGAGGGCACGAGTCCTGTTTTGGGTAAAATCACCTTTCTCTTTGTTACATTGCTACTTACAGTGTTGCAAAATTCATTTGGGGCTACAAACCTAGCAATGTCAAAGTTATGAGCCCTACGTGCTAACGATACTCTCACACACCTCTTATCCATACAAATGCAAACTTTTCACTTGCCTGAAATGCTCTGGGGAGATGTACATGTGACTTTTCAAAGTTTTTCCCACAACAAGTACACACATGTGAGCTCAGGATTTTCATCTGCTCCTGCTAACAGGGACCACAGGACTTCCTACTTTCAGAATCTGGGAACACAGCCTCTCTCCAAGTTGAGTCTCTCTTGCTTTCTTATGCCCACCCACACTCCCTTCATGTGTTTCAGCTGAATTATCCTGCCTGATTCTACTCCAGCTTTTTTCTCATTTGGTAGAAACTTGCAACCTTTGAATTTCTATTGTTAAACAATTAAAAAAAAAACACCAAAAAAACCAAAAAAAAACCACAAGTTACTGAGCTTTGCCCAGTTTGGAACTAACAAGATTTCCCACAGCTTCAACACAAAGCCAAAAGTCGTCTGCATTTCAGCTGAAATGCTCCTAGGATCCCTGCAATAGAAGTCCAGAAGCTTCCTGGACAGCGTTTGGAACGCGCAAGATGCAGAAATCAAAACTAGACACAGTTTGACAGCAAACCTAGGTTGATCACTCTTACTAAACCTCCTCAGCAACACCTCTCTGTAAGGTTTTCTGTCACCTCTAGAAGACCAGTCTCAGCACATTACACCTGCTCTTTTCTTCCATCCCTGGGACATCACATCAAATTCAGGGGCCTGGTTCGAGGCTCCTCTGACCTCACTGTCACATCCTAGATCCTTCTTAGTTTAACCTGCAGGCTGTCTAGAGGCTTTCAGAGATGCTCCGTGGCCAGGCATATCTTAACTATTATCAACTTCATTCTCCAGCTCTGTTCCTTGGGCACAAGGCAACCTTTTCATTTGTAGGTTAGAGGTCACGTACACTGAGACAGAGCTTCCCTGGAAGCTGATTCAAGAATAATGAGTAATTCTCCACAAGGCCCAAAGATTTTCATGCCCTCCACATCATCTTCTCAGTGCAAAAGGCCAACGCTCTCTTGTATAAACAAAAAGGATAATAATAGCAAGCAAACCACTCTGTCAAACCACAATATGCCTCCGTGCTCTTAATCCTTCTTTAGGAAAAGATGGAGAGAAAAAAAAAATCATTATCTAAGAGTCAAGTAATTCATCTCACTACTGCTTAAACAGACCTGTTGATGGAAAGGGGAAAAACATACCAAGTATGCTATGAATGGTTTTATAACGGAGAGGACTGGAGAAGAGCCTGGAGGAAAACTCAGGCACAGGCCAACTTCAGAGAAGTATTGCAGAGATCCACACTTTGTAATTTGGGTCTATTTCTAGTTTTCTCTGTGTTTACATAGCTTGACAATCGTGAAGACAAGAAAATTCATAAAGATGGGGTTAGCCTTTTTGGCATGAGGCTGGTGTCTGCCGTGGGAAATTAATCCGCGCTAAGCTGCAGTAAACTGAGCTGCCGAGTTTGTATTCCTGTCACTAAGACCGCTTATGCTCACTGCTGCTCTATAAACTCTTAGTCAGACTTGACAGTGGGCAACATCTTGAAGACAAGAGTAGCCTATGGATTACCATCCACTCAAGTTTTATAAAAATGATATGAAATGAGCCTTTTTTTTCCCCCTAATATCAAAATATTTGGGGGAGATAAACAAAGCAAAATTGGTGAACTTTTTAATTTAATTTTTTTTTAAAGGGAATTAGAAGGTCCCAGGGTGCTTTTTCACTGAAATAACCACATATGTCAGCTACATTGGCAGAGCTGTTTTGTTTAGTTTCTAGAAAGAGTTCCTCAGATGCTGAGGTCTTGGATACCTCCCAAAAGATTTTCTCTCTGGATAGTTGAATTGAAATGAAATTAGGAAGGGAAAAATAGTTGACAGCCACAGCTAGCATTTCTCTTTTTTTCTGAATATTACATGGTTTGAAATGTTGATGAGAGAAGACAGGCTCATGAGGGGTGACTTGACAGGAATCACATTTTAATTTCCTTCATAAAAATTTTGTAAGCTTTTCCTTCTCTCCAGTGACCACCTTGCTGCTGTTGCCTTTCGGGGGCCCATATGATCCTCTCTCTCTATGAGGAAAAGGTATCCCAAGGCATTTCCTTTTGCAAGACGCAGTCAGAGGATCCTGTTAAATTTTTTAATTTGTTTAACTGGCTTCTAACTTTGCAGACTCCTGTCATGCCATAAAACTGACTGATGAATGACAGGGCCCTGCTAGGTTTGGCTAGGGTGTAATGTGAGCCCCCAGGGCTGGAACTAATAAAACACAAATTTCTGAGAAATGGGGTTTTGCAAGGGACATGCTGGTCCTGACTTCACCACACCCTTTCATTTCGTCAGCTCCAGTTCAGCAAGTAATGGCTGGATTTCATTATCTTTTCTATCATTACGAGCTCTCTGTTCTCAAAGATAGGAGAGGATTCTCCAGGTAGCTAAAGGTCATTGAAGAAGAGAGTTGATGAGTGCCATACGGGGGACTTGCTCTGCATGTACAGGAACCAGTGTATGGATTGCATAATGACACAGGCAAGGTTCACACAGACCAGCTCAGAAGAGAGAAAAATTTGAAATGAATCAAAAGACAGCCTCTCCCCTCCCACACCGACCTTCTTTGGAAGCTGCCCTATGCTGAAAGTCCTTTTTTTTCTATCTAGCTATACGTTTTCAGAGGACTGTGAGTTGAAAAGAACAAAGAAAGAACCATTAGAATTTGTCTCTCAGCCTTCATTGTCGCATGCTGGTTTTGAAATCTCAGTGACGAGATGTTCGTGCCACATTTCAGCTCGCTGTCATTAACACAGTTGGGCTGACTGCAAGACAAGCTTCCTCAAAACTCAATACTGTTTCCTTGGCTTTCTAGATAAACCTGATTGGATCAGACTCCTTCCTGCAAAATATCCTCCTCAACACCCAGGCAAAGACAACAATAAACACTTTCACCTTGTCAGCCGCCTGCACATAACCTAATCGGATCTGGAACATTTTCATTCATAATCAACTGGTCCATGTGGTTGAACATGTCACTAAGCAACTGCAATATTGAGTCTCCAACTTTGTGGACCACACCGCCAGCTGTGCCAGTCTGGTGTCCCAGCTGTGCCATGAGCTCCACAGATACCTAGACGCATGAGAGGCACGTGCACCCTGGCCTGGCACTGGTAACAACCACCCACAGAGCTGCATTCCCGCACACCTGATCAGTGGAGGCCTCCTGGTCCCAGCCTGGGCAGGGGAACAAGGAAAAAGAAATGGTTGAAGAAAGCAACTCTTGGCTTCGTTATTGAAGCAACAGAGGTATAGGAAGGCTAAGCAGCGTGCTCACAGTTGGAAAGGAACACAGGCAGAAAATACAGGCAGGAAGTGAAAGCATCTCCTGAGGTAAGGCCATTTTCTGCCCTTGAGAAACACAAGGCATGGGAAGAGAAAGATCTGCATGAGGCACAAAGTCTCTCCACTCCACATTTCACCAGCTCTTGTGCTCTGCTTCACACTGGGAAGAGGTGGGAGCGAGGAAAGAGCTCTTCTGGTAAGAGTTTCAGTAGTGCAAATGTTGTTACCGGTCAGTATTTTTCTGCCCTGGCCAAGAACCACGCAGTGCATAGGAGAGGCTGGAACAAGGCTTTCCCCAGTCTTTCTGAACTTTTTGCACTGACTTTTTCAGTCTTCACATCCCAGGATTTTAAGACAGCAGTGGGATGGGACTATGATGACCTCAGGACACCATTATCTGTAAATCAACCCTAGAGCAAAATCCATAACGGGGAATATGTTAGGATGTCACATGGCTATAGCATCTTGCAGCAGCCAGTGCCTGTGTTTAAGCAGCAGGAATGCATATGCCCTTTCTGTGATGGCACAGAAGATTTGGATTTGGTTTTGAATAAATGATTGATAGGGTAAAGGTAACACAGAGAGGAACAGGTCAAACGCAGCTAATGAAAAAAGTAGACCTAGTCGTCATTCTGTTATACCACTTGCTAATAGAGTAGTGTTTAGCAATAGCTTGTGTGTTGTAAGGCTTAAGGTTATCAGCAGAGTGACTGCAGAGAGCTAGTTAGAATTCATCCTGCATCTGTGACTGTAATCCAGCAATTTGGACAAAAACATGTACTCTGCATAGGTGCATGACATAGACTATTACTATCACTAATGCTGTAACAGTCATAATAAAACACATGCTAAGTATTTTTATTATTCCGAGGAAAACTTAATTATAATTTGCAAGCTGGCAGCATTTGACTTAATTTTTTGCCGTCTCTGAAATTCTATCATTAGTTCCCAAGTTACAGCTCCTGTGAGATCTCTCCCTTGGTGACTAGTAGGAGATGTAGAATTACGGCCACAGCCTTCTCTTTGGCTGAGATATATTTCCCCCGAGGATATTATTTTTTAACATAAATATAATAATAACTTTAAAAAAGAAAAATACCCCTAGAAGCGGGGGAAATGCTTGCAAGGCGCATCTCGGGGAGCTTCCCTTCGCATTGCTGAGCTGTCTTTGGTAAAAGGAGCTCTCTAGTGTCAAGTTGAAATACTGCAGTTCAGGAAGAAGACGCAATGAGCAAACAACCTAATCAAATAGCTGTGCAAATGGAAGACCTAGATCGCTCTTTTAGGTACATAGTGCCAGTGTGTAATATGTACTGTTGCATGACGAATGACCCCCTGCACCAGTACAGGCTGGGGTCTGACCTGCTGGAGAGCAGCTCTGTGGAGAGGGATCTGGCAGTTCTGCTGAACAGTAAACTAACCCTGAGCCAGCAATGTGCCCTCGTGGCCAAGAAGGCCAATGGCATCCTGGGATGCATCAAGAAGAGAGTGGCCAGCAGGTCAAGGGAGGTTCTGCCCCCTGTCTACTGTGCCCTGGTGATGCCTCATCTGGAGTCCTGTGTCTAGTTCTGGGCTCCCCAGCTCTAGAATCATAGAATCATAGAATCATAGAACAGTAGGGGTTGGAAGGGACCTTTAGAGATCATCTAGTCCAAGTCCCCTGCAGAAGTAGTCAACCTAGATCAGGAACGTGTCTAGACAGGTTTTGAAGACCTCCAGAGAAGAATGACAGGTAACTTCTGGAGAGACTCCAGCGCAGGACCACCAAGATGATCAGAGGACTGGAGCATCTTCCTTATGAGGAAAGACTGTGGGACCTGCAACTGTTCTTGACACTGTCCTTGACAAGGACGTGTGTGCCTGTCTGACCACATCCAGGTCATGAAGAAAAGGTTTCAAATTTTACTGTGCTCCTCTCCAGAGACTGCAAGATGCCTGCCATTTAGGGATCTAAAATTGTGTGCACATATTGGTTTGAGGTAGTTTGTTTGGTACAAGTGATTGTCTAACTGCAACTGCTGATATTCAATACATGCAGCTGTCTCAGTGAAACTGTCTCATGCCAGACGAAACAAGCCCATGGTCACTAACCCTAGAAAGCAAAGCACAAAAAAGATGCATGGATAGTAGTGTAGAAAGGCAGACAGCCCCTCTGTCTTTCTAAAGTGAAGGCCTTAACCTTTTAATTGGCAGTTATTGTGCAAGTTTGAGTGCATGCTAGAATAGCATTGTGTCTTTACACTGCATTTAATGCCTGCATTTTGTTTTTTCAACACGTTAGTGATGAGCTCACTAACATTGACAAAAACGAATTTAAAATCTATTTGGTTACCACTGGATATCACAGATGGAGAATAATGACTTGACAAATTGGCAAACTGAGATTATCTGCAAATATTATGAGAGGCACTGGAAGCTCTTGTAAAATACACCATCATTTTTAACAGCATTTCGCTATTACGGTACCTCCCTTGTGGATACTGTGGTTTAATAGTGCAAGTATGAAAAACGATGCCACAGTTGAAGCTTTGCCACTGAAAAGCACCATCTTGGGCTTCCTATGCTCTGCTTCCCACAGTAAGGCTTATTCCAGAGTAGAAAATAAATTAAGAGGTAATAATTAACTAAACGTGTTTCAAAGGCAAGAAATCCCCCACAGGGCTGAGTGGCTCACCTTTAATCACTGCAAAAAAAAAAAAAAAAAGACAGTGAATTTCCTGCAAGTTACCGCGAGCCAGAGGTTTAAACCATTTGCCTTTAGATGAGTATGCAGCAGGTTTTACTTCTCCCATTATTATCCTTCATTTTCCAAGCTCAGTTCACAGAGAAGCCATAGTTCTAGTAGCTGAAAAACAACTTAAAAAAATGTAAGCCACAAATTACAAAGAATCTTGCCAGATTCCAGCCAGGACAATAATAGTATTTCCTCCAATTAGCATTTTAGCTCAGTATTAAGGTGATCACTCTTGATAAATGCAAAACCTATCAGTACATTATTGTATCTCAATACTCTGTGGAATATATAAGATAGAGCAGCCCATTTTCCCTTTATTTTTGCAAACCTGCAGACATGGTGGCAACGGCTTTACCTTTTTCTTCTTTTTTTTTTTTTTCCCCAAAATAAAGTAAGCTGTTGATGTTTTCAGACCAGAAAACTAAAGCAAATTGTTTCTTGCCTCCTCAAAAAAGTCTTTGTAAAAATGTCCTCTGATGCTGGATCTCAAAAACGTGGGTCCCTTTTTCATTGAGATTCATGTTAGAAGGGCTTGTTAAGAACTTCTTGGTTGAACCTCTGTATTATTTGGGGTGCAGAACTTCAGCAAAGTCCATGACTAATTTCAGTCTTGTTTTTAACACACAGAGCCTTCACTTCCCCCTTGCTGAGGGGTTTGCTGTTGAATTCAGGTGAACTAGAACAGAGCCTCAGAGAAAAGAGCAGTTTTTGGAGTTCCACTGCCATTTGATAAGTAGGACCTTGTTATTTTACACAGTCTCATTTTTTTACAATAATAAACCAGAAGATATTGTAAATTGTGTTTTAACAAGAATAAAATCCATAATTCAGGACAACACAGAAAGCACCTGTTTTTATGCTTCATTTCAATTTTTAAACATAGGAGAGGCTCAGAGGAGCATCTGCAGAGCTTCTGAATGGGTTTGGATCAGCTACAAACACCTGTCTGCAGAAAGCAAATCCAACTCAGACTTGAAATTGGGCAAATCTCAGTGATGTTGGTTTAGTTTCACATTTACATCCCAAGCTGATAGCAAGGCAAGATTGGTGGGAAATGCATTTGACACCAAAAAAAAATCCCAAAAACCCCCAAAGCAGGAGTTTTGCATGCCCCTCACAATATGAGATTCCTAAATATCAGATAGTTGCAAAAGGATATACCTAACCTTTTGGGGTTTCATTTTTGTTTCTCTTTCTCTTCATTTACAGATGCAGATTTATTGAAATCTCCATTAAATGAAGACTCATAAGTGGAGAAGATTATTGCTGTTCCATAGTTTCATTCTAGTAAGGTAAGTATGTGGGTAACATAAAACTTAAGGCTCCAGGGTACTCACAGCATCTACCTGAGATCACTGAGTTACAGCCTGAGGGCCACCAGAAATTCATTGGAAATTCCAGAGAACGAATCAGAATTTTTGGAGTGCCACTGACTGTATAGAAGAAATCTCTTAATTTGGTTGGTGTAAAGGAGCCCCTGAAAAGAAACAAAACAAAACACAAACAACCAGAAACTTTTAAACTTTTAGTACAGAAATAACAAAAAAACCGACCATCTTGCTCTCAGCTCAGCTGTGAGATTTCACTCTCCTCAGTGGGGTGCAATATTTGCTTTTGCACTGGCTACCTGATGAAGGAACATACTGGTAAGTCTGGAATCACTTCAGATCTGCCACAGCCAACATGGAACAGCTGGACCTGACAAAAGCCCAGTTATTTATCATCCCCCAGGGACTAATAAATAGACAAGGGCAGAGTCAAGGCTCATTGCTGCCATTCCTTCCAGCCAGCATTGCCATCATGGGAAACAAGCCCTGTGACTTCTAAAAGCAACATCACAAGTATCTTTTTCAGAAATGCACAAGTCATAGAGGATGCCTCTGTGCTATCAGAGGCACCAAGATGATGTGATACCTCCAAGGATGCTGGCACAGCCCAAGGGGTCAGCAGAGCCATACTGTCCCTCCGCTCACCATCCCATCTCACCAAGGCTGCTCAGTGGAGGCACACAGTGCATGGCTGCAGACACAGGTTTGGGCTCTGCTGTCAGCCCTGCTGCTGAGACAGAACTGGCTTGTAGAGCCTTGCAAGGTGTCTCAGCTCAACACTTCCCATGGCTTCTCTTCCCAGTGTGGTGTTTGCAGATCCGCAACATCTGTCTTTGCATTAAGTGACAGCGGCACTTTTGAAATGGGCTTTAAGGTCCTTTGAGACTGTCATCCCCAAATACAGTTGTCCTAAGCGTGTGCCCTGCCACACACCTAACACATGAACAACAGCAAACCCTCAAACAAGTGCAGGTGCTTTACAATTTATACCAACTAGGAAGCCACTTCATAGAGTGAGAAATAAGCAGTCTGCTCAGACCAGAACTTTGGAAAAGAAGTGCACAAGCTAAAAAAAAAAAACTTAATGTCTTGATAATAACTCAATAATTATTTTTTAAAAAGAAAAAAGAGAACCCAATGAGCTGGTTGGAAAGTTCTCAAGAGAATTGTGGAGGCTTTCCTTTGCCACTGAGACAGCCACAGCAGCACACATCCTTTAAATCTCCTGCCCATCACGTTGCAAACTTGCTTAGATTTTCCTGTGCTGTCATTCAGAGTTGTTGAGATTAGTGTGGGTGTCATGGCTGAATCCTTGCAGTCCTCAGAAGACTTCCTTAGCCAGCAGCACGGCAGTGGCAGGGTAGATTTCCTACTGCAGGAAGGTGGGAGATGCCAAAAGACAAGGGATCCTGTTGCCAGTGTTGGTGTTGACAGTGAGTCACCCAGCTGCCTCTTCTGAAAAATTAGTCTCTCTCTTTCTCTCTAGCCCTGATGAATATTGATGAACTTCACAGCATCAAAAGAAACAAAGACAGGACAGCTGTTTGAGGGGACAAACACTTCAGTTCTGGACTGCAAAAAAAAGAGACAGACAGGGGAGTGGTTGTGATGAGCCAAGACAGTCTTCGTTGTTTGTCAAAAAGTGATTTACAGACAAGCTTCTATTCACCCTCTGCCTGCCAGTTTCCATATCCTATGTCCACAAATCTCTCTTGCTAATTGGATAGGCAATATGTGGGCTGCCTCCTCTATAAAAAGCTTCTCTGAACTGGGATGCTTCCCAGCTCATTTTAATAAATCATGACTGTAATTAAATTCTTTTGCTGCATAGTTCTGCAATAAAATCTGTATCATTCACTAATTTGCCTTCTTTACTGTCCAGCTATCATTTTGTCTTCCTTCTGGAGCTGACTTTCCTGCCTGGTCATTTGAAGAAGCCATTTGCTTTGACTCCCCAATCTAATTCAGCTGTTTTTTCCTTATCTTCAGACCCTCTCCCCATTCTGTTCATTCCAATAGCCCCCTTCATGCCTCCAGTCACTGTCCCTGCCATCAATGACTCCTTCAACTCACTCAGGACAGTTCTGCTCCATAAGGCTGTCCCACTGCCTCAAGAGCCACTTCCACCAGCATGCCAAAAAGTGCAACCCTTCCCAGTGGCCAGTTGGCAAAAGCACTTACTTACACAACAATTTGTCCCCCTTTTCTTCTCTTGGGGAAATAGCTGTTCTCCCTTACGGACTTTCACAGGGTTTAACACACTACATGGGTTACTGCAAAGCAAACTGAGTAATCATCTCCACCCATGCAAGAGACTGCCCCAGAGCTTTGACAGACTCAAGAAAACCTGGAACTACATAGTTCTCAGGGCTGTCAGACCTTGGAGACCTCCAAGTCTTGTAGTAAAGGGACATAAAGCCCCTGAAATTCTTGTGCTAGTTGCTGTGACAAAGAAGTAAAGAGGTAAGGTTTGTCAAAATTCCTTTTTGCTGCAATTTCTATTTATGTGGATAGAACATGGAGGGGGGAAGGAAGCCCTGAGCTGGATGCTCACACTCCTTTTCAGTTTTGAGAAGGGACAAGATTTGGAACAGACTTTACCAGCTAGGCTGGCAGCTGGGGTACCAACTAGCTAGCTGCAGACCAGAGCCACCTCAGAGCAAACATGACTATCTCAATAAAGGGCAAATGTCAGGTATGATGGACAGACACTGCTTTGACTGGGCAACGTTTTTCATTGTTCATTTCGCTAACTTACCTGATCAGAAGCAAAAACTCCACGCATTTGCAAAATCTTACCAATTTCTTCTTCATGAGCCTCAGATGGCCAAGAATTCCTGCTGCAACTCATCTGCCAGAACACATCACACTAGCTGCACCCCACAGCGCCTAAGCAAGGGGCAGGATACTGGTGGATAAGGGAAGGTTTGTTCAGGCCCAGACTGTCCTGTACTGGACACTGTGGCACAAGGCACTGTAGTCACAGCTCTCAGAGACATCATAATGATGGTCCCCAGCCAGAGCTCTCAGCCTGCTGCAGCTTCTAGCTACAAATTTGGGGGTTTGGACAGAAATTCATTGTCTTTTCTTTCTTTCTTTCTTTTTTTTTTTTTTTTTTTTTAACCAACAAAGCCAGAATTTCCTGTGGAGAGAAGAATCTTTTCAAACTGGTTCTGGCAGCAAAGACCTTGAGGCATCTTGGCAACCTGGACCGTAGACAGTTTTAAGCACTTTGCACACACTGACCATGGCAAAGGCTGCAGGTGTAATTGGGAAAGGAACCCAGGAGCCACAACCCTCAGCTTCAAATATCATTCAGTCATCACGAAGCTTCTCTTGGTTTTCATTTTCCTAAAAGCTTTGTCAATCCTAGTGTCCAGAGGTAATCTTAGGAGCAATTTCTTGGGAAAAATAACAACAAAAAAAATTACGACGAAGAAATAAATGAACTGAGAACTGAATGAAATGTGAGTCAGATTGAAAAAAAAAAGTCAACATCCAGTCTTTTTCTTGATCAGGGAAATTTTTAAGAGTCTGAGTCCTTTATCTTTAATCTTCTCAAAGGCATAATGTAAAAAGTTTTAACACGTAAAGTTATAACGTTGGGTTGGCTTTATATTGATGCTTGTTTTCAGGTTCAAAATAGATTGAGATATGCCTCTTTTTTTTTTTTTTATAATTCCAAGCTCTGCTTCAATCACATAAGTGGGGAAAATAACATTAAAGTGAGTCCTTAAACTGCAGTTGCTTGGAAGATGCAGAGCATGAAGCATTCAAATAGCTCTCTTTCAGTGACCCTGTTAAAACATATGGATCAGCACTGCAATTTATTTGCAAGCATTTCAGAGACACAAGGATGTGGAGGCTGTAACCTTCTCCTAGCATAACTCTACTGTTTGTGCTCTAATGCAGTCCTAAGAAATAAATAGGTTTCCAAAATGCTTTTCTGTCAAATGTATGTCCATTAGGTTTTGATCTTCATCTGGCCTTAGGAGGGAACAGCAATCCACCTGAGATTGCAGGTGAGATTTACAGGGATGTGCCCAGCTATTGTATGATTATTGGTAATAGGATGTAGGTACCATTTACACTGACACTGCACATGCAACTGCTGTGCCAAGTTATTATGAAGTCAAAATGTATTAAAAGATAAATACAATTTTTGGTATTTTCTATTAAGATGGCTTTGTTGAAAGAGGCATTGGTGAAAGTACTATCTAAATTTTAAGTGAGAAAACGGATCCTTTATTTCTCTATTTATTAGGAAAAAAAGCATATTCCTAATGCACCAAGCAATGAAGTGAGCTAACACAAAGCATTATAGTACTAAGTTAGTATGATAGCAGAGCACCCTTGAACTGCAAAAGGGTAGTAGAGCACACAATCAGTGTGAAGAACCTTGTGAAACTTTGCCCTCAAGATCTCCAAGTTGCTTGACTTCCTCCAAGAAAATTCACAAAACATTAATGAGGAAGCAAAAGCGACAAAGCTGTTATTTTCCCCCCCTCTCTCTTTTGTCTCTTTGTGACCAGCCTTGCTGTTTTTAAGGGAAAGTGCAGGAATGAGGAAAGCTTACAGCCACTGTAACATCCCTGGCACAGGAACATGGACAAGGAGGGACTCCAGCCTCAGATCCACCAGTGAGAACCAAAGGAATAACTTCATCCATTGGCAGCAACAGCAAAGGTTGGATTATCTGCTAGAGGAAAAGGAGCAAGATATATTTGGCAAATGTACAGGTTCTCAATGCATTAATAATGTTGTAGCTGCCTTCCCCTTCTCATTACTGCCTTTAGGTTTCATTTCTATTTTCTTTTCCATGTTCATAGGCGGCTGTTGGGCAGGGTCTGAAGGAAGCCTAGTGCAGCAGTCATAAGTGTGACCTTTCTAGTGTCAGAGCAAGGATTATCTGTGGCTGAGATAAGCAGCCTGATGTTTTCCAGGCATCTCTGCTGCAGTTCTTCTGCTCATATCACAAGGGGAGTAATACCAACACCTCCTGTCAGCTCCTGGTCACATTCATCTCAAGGAGCCTGCACTCTCCTGCCTCTGCTCAGCAAAGCAGGCTCTTGCAGCTCACTTCTTACCTGCCTTTGGAAACAACAGATTGCCTGATACAGCCAAGGGCTGTGCAACAGTAACCTGTCTACTGATAGCCATCTTTTCTGTAAAGAGTTAATTTTTTACCCTGTGAGAAAACCTCAATGAAATCAATAACAATTCAATGTTAAGGGTGATAGGCAAAACCTCTTTGTGGCCACTGAATACTTAACTATTGCATTCAGTCAGAGTGGGACTAGACACAAAATGCATAGGACCTGGACATACCTAGATGTTCACAAGCCTAGGCCTACACCTATCTTTCAAGAGCTTTAGGCCATATTTCCTTTGTAAGATACCATGAACAGTTGTAACTTGAGTATCTAACAGTCCAATAGTGAAGTCTGGTGAGCTGGGAAATGACTAAACACAAGGCTGCTAAATAAAAGTGAAGTACAGAATAACAGGGAGAACATTTAGTCCAACTGTTCCATTCAAAGCAGGGCTACCTTCAAAACATTCTCAGGTTGCTCGGGGCCTCATACAGTCAAGTTTTGATAACACTCAGGGCCTCCAGTCTCTATGGGCATCTCTTTAGCTTTGGCATAAATTGTGCCTGGTGTCTCTCATCATTTCTTTCTGGGCACCTCTCAGCAGCTCTTATGCCTCTGTAACTCCCATTAGGTAGTTCAAGGCAGCAATAAGATTCAACTTGAGTCTCCTTCTTAAGTCTGAAAAAATCCAGTTCTCTGTCTTTCTTTGCACATTGTGAACTCCTGCCCCCTGACCACGCTGATGTCTGTCCAGTAACGTTGCTCCAGTTTCTCAAAGTCATACTTTCTCATACTTCCTGGTAGCCAGAACCACATGTGTTATGCCAGATGTGGTCTCACAATGCTGAATAGAGGAGAACAATCACCTCCTTTGACCTGCCAGCTGTACTGGCCTTAATGCACCCCATTTCCAGTGTAGTTGGCTCTTGTTGTTGAAATGGCACATTCTAGACTCTGTCCAGCATGCTGGTGATGAAGACCACCAGACCTTTTTAGGTTAAACCAATTTCCAACCAGACATGACCCAGCTTGTACTGTTGCATGAGGTTATTATTTCTCAGGAACAGGACTTGGCATTCATCCTCTTCAATTTCATGATGCTTCTGCCATCCAGCTTCTCCAGCTTGTTCATGTCCCCCTGAATGACAGCAGCCTTGCCCTCCAGCATATCAGTTACTCCCAATATACAAAATAAATGGAAGCGGTATCATGAAACAGATGACAGTCAGCCTAATGGCTTTGGATAAACTCAGAATGAAGCAGAACAGAGTTATGCTGGAAAGCATTCTGTGCTGTTGTCCTTCACAGGGCAGCTGATGCCTTTACTTTTGAAGATGAAACCAAAGGATGATGTGGTTTAGAGAGGGAGCTTATAGAAAATCTCTGAGAAGATTTAGCAAGGACTAAAGTAGAATTAAGGTGCCTTTTTATCTCTACCTCCAGTCCCAGAAATCAAAATTATTAGCATCAGCCCAAAGGATGAGGTGTACCATCTAATCTGATGCATTTCCCTTTGACCTTAATTGAGTCATATAGGTCAGACAGCAAAAATGAGCTGCTTAAAATAACATCTAAGTTGAGCTTCATTGCTCCTCTGCATAAGCATTTGTCCACAGGAAAAAAAAAAAAACCAAAACAAGCCACCAAACAGCTATGTTTCCTCTTCAGAGTTGTTTATTCATTCAAATAAAAAGACAACTACTTAGCAACAAGCAAAATTTACAGGGAAGATAATATTATGTTCTTAGTCATGCAAAACCTAAATATCTAATGCACTATCTGCACCTTCCTCTTCCTATTTTCGCTTTTGCACACACAGCAGTGGCTTTTACTTGGCCCATATGGATTGTCTATTGCAGCACACTGAAACACCATGCAGTAAATCAATGCAAATCAGCTCTTAAATCCATTAGAAAGAGTCAAGTATATGCTTAGAAAAATCCACATATTAGTTCCAATTAGCTGAAACTACCAGCTTGAAGGGAAATGTGAGGCAGCTTCCAATGTTAAGACCTGGATGTCAGAAAGAGCAACTTTGAGGACTCAGCCCACCTGAAGGGCTGAGAGACAAGGGCTTGAGAAAGACTTTCCTCTGTGCTGAGCTTCTCTAAGCTAGGAGACATAATTTCTTTCAAATTCAGCAACTTTCTGGATTGCAGTCCAACACAGATATACCTGAATTGTCCACAACAAAGAGCTTTGGAACAACATCAGCTGACTTAGGCTAAACGTATTTCCTACTTACCTACAAACTCCCCCAAAGAAGTGCTAATAATTGAACTTGGGGAAAATAAATAAACAGGAAAATAACTCAGAGAAAGGGTCCTCATAGCTACCTCCCACTTCAGCTCACACAAACCTAAAGGGCTCAGAAATCTGCAGTGGGCTTTCAGCCCAGAGCAGAACACCAACCCCCTCCTGGACAGCTTTGAATGCCTCACTGCTGATGGGAAATATTTTATTACTTTCTTGTGAGGGCTTCTGGGCTACAGAAACATGTTCTTCAATTCACTGGCAGTGTGGGGTGAGGAACAGATAGGAAAGGGAGAAAGCAAAAAGTGGTGACTATGCAGTTAAGAGAGAGGGTGAGAGACACAGAAGGACAGGGAAGGAAAGCACTTGCTAGTTTGAAGAACAGTCATCTCATAAAAGCAAAGGGCATATGGAAATACTGTACCAAGTAGCAAGAGGAACAGTATGTGGAAAGAGCTCTGTTTCTTAGCATGGTAAACGCATGCCCAGCAAAGTCTTTGAAGTGGGACGTGTGGATACATTTTCTTTACTCCACATTTTCTTTTCTTCTCTCCAAGAGGATGCAGAGCTGGGGGAGGGACAGCCCATGTGGGGCTGACTGCAGAACCTCAGTGTTTGCTCTTGGTCTGCAGCCTCTGGAAATGGAGTAGTGGTTCAGGAATCACTGCCTTTCACTATCGCAGTGCATTGTTGAGGCTGACAGACATTGCCTTAAGGAAGACCAGCTCTGGATCACCCTCTTGTCTTCCCCCTCTCCAGACTTCTCTCCCACGGCTGTTGAGCTGAACAGGGCAGGAAAATCATGCCACTTT
Source organism: Urocolius indicus (assembly GCA_013401255.1). NCBI lineage: Eukaryota > Metazoa > Chordata > Aves > Coliiformes > Coliidae > Urocolius > Urocolius indicus. Next base: position 183,760 of record WBNH01004110.1, on the reverse strand, counting down.
CAAAGCAAGATCACAGTTTTTCCTGAGCCCAAAACAGAGTAGGAACTTTGGATCCACCATCTTGCTGCTACAAGAGAACTGGTAGAACTACATCAACTCTGCCTTCCCTCCAAAAATGGCAGGGAAAAACAACTATGGTGCTCATGCATCTGGGAAACCCTGCAAGCTACATGACAGAAGACCTTTGCACTCCTCCAAGGCAGGTCTGATCTCTGTGAGCAGCAGATTCCTAAAATCTGTCTCCCAGGGTTTCAGGATTCAGCAGATTTCTGCTTTCCATGGCATCTCTCTGCTGTGAGAAGCTACTTTTGGCTGCCTGCTTCTGAAACCATTTCCCACTGAGCCTGAAGCCACATCCCCTCTCCAAGGCTCTTCATGCCAGCAGCACTGTACAGTGCAGGGTAGTATGGAATGAATAATTTTGCCACTAAAAAGGCTATTTCAACTTCCTTGAAACCCAAGGACATCTGCAAACAGCTTCCACCAAGGAAAAAAACATAAATATAAATTTCAGTTTCATCAAAACAAACTCTTTCTTTTAAGAGGATTTCCATTTATAATAGTTCTTGCTAGCAGTAAAGAAAGGAGCTGCTGCCACAGACCAATTCAGTGACCATGTGTTTGGCAGAGACAGCTGGGATACAGGAAATCCCCTTCCCTGAGTTAGGGCTGGACTCACAGACTCCGTTGTCCTTGCTGTAGTGCCAGGTAAAGGGGAAGTTTTGGAGATTTCCCTGTTTTATGAGACAGGTGATGTTGTTTTTCACAAAGCCCTGTGAGCTCCTGTCCTGAGATTTAATAAGCAGGATATGGAAAGTCTGTGCTATCTTTTAAGACAGTTAACATCGAGCTGCAGGGAGTGATTCCTATGGTAGAAATCAGCCCTTCTGTTGGAGTAAAAATCAAAGCTCAAGTGGTTTACCCTAGATCATTTTCTCAGCATAATCATTTTGCACATAGCCATTTCCTTGAGGTTCCTGTTTCCTCAGGTCTGCTTGCATATAATTTTAATATCTACCCCACATTCCAAAGAGCATCTCTCTTCTCTCCAGAGGGCAAGCTAACCTGCTCATTTCTTCATTTGCACTCAGTGAGCCATTAAATTCAGGGAACAGAGTCTGTGTAGAAACTCACTGAAGCGCTGGCTGCTAGACCTGCCTGAAGGATATGTTTTGTCCCAGTTTAGCTGCTAGGCCCACTTTATTCTTTGGATGCAATGCACATCATCCAAGTGCTTTTGGCTTGTTATCCCTGGGACAGAAAAATAATCAGCCTAACCACAGAGAAATGACATATATTGGCTTGTCAGGCATTTCCTCTCCTCCACAGAAATGAATTCCTTTTGTTACAAAAGAAGATTTATTTTTTCTAAAGTGTCAAAATGAGAAAGAAAGCTCTTGTTTATTTTTCATGTACAGCGAACATGAGCTCACTTACCTGCCAAACCCACAAGGACACTCCTGTGTTTTTCCCTCTGCTAGCACAAAGCTGCTAACTTTGTTGGCCTCTGCATGACAGCCACCCAGAAGGATCCAAAACAAGTGGCGGAGGCTCAATAAAATAAATGTTGTGCCTCACTCTGTAATAGATACGGCAAGATGAGCTGGCAAGGAAGAAAGAGTCAATTTGTCTCCGGCCCCTGTAAAATCCCAGACTGTGTTCTCTGTAATATGATCAGATTTGGGACTAGATGATCAGCTTTGGCAGTTCTAATGGAGTCTGTCTGCCAGCATTGTAATTGTAAACAAAACCAACATCTGAATGTAATAATAATAATAATGATAAAAAATAATGTTACCGTGCCCCACACTCTCTGGGACATCTCATTTTTGCTTTGGCTTTGGGATAAAGGATGATGAGGATGTTTGGATCAACAGCTTCACTTCAGCCAGTGTTTCTGATAAGTCTGTCACCACATTTGTCTCTGGAAAATATTAAGCACAACATAGAGCTCATTCCTAGATGATATACAAGCAGCTTGTTTTTCTCATTTCACCACAAATCTTATTTATATATACATTGCAAATAGATTGATGCCACACACAGAGCACATCTATAGGGCCTGATTTTCCAGTGATATATTAGATTTATGAGCTTGTAATTTCATAAAGCTGGTTCCTAAAGAGAAAGGATATATTACAAACTTGCACACATTGCTTGTGTATCCACCCAGAAACATGAGTACAGGCAGACACCTGGCACGGGTGACAATAGTTAAATTTGCCTTGTACTCCCTTTTATAAGACCCTGATATTCAGTTGCTTGCAACTGCCAAACCTTCAGTGTTCAGGCAGAAATTTTCCCCTCTGATGTGCTTGCCTCAGGCAAAATGTTTTCAGACAGTCCCAGCAAAATTAGCCCAGCCATTTTCAGGATGAATTTAGGGAAAAGCACAATGTTTCACCAACATCAAGAAAGGCTCCAACTGCCTTATTTAGAAGCTCCTGAAGCTTTAAAGCAAGGCTTCAAAACACAGAAAGGAAGTAGTATGCTGTATCCCAGCATCAGATATTTTGCTGCCTTGGAAATCTGTCCCCAGTGCAAGAGAGATGTGCCCAAAACCCGCAGCTCACACTCAGCTGCTGACTGGGCACCAGCCCCTCTGATTTACTCACATGCGCTTGCTCTGGCATGCTCCGTCACAGTGAGAGACCTCTGTGCTCACACAAGACATGCAGCAAACCCACAGTGGATGTTTGTAACATCATTTACAAGGAGCTGATCGATGCTGCAAGTGTGCTGCAACACAACCACATCGTGTTTGCTCAGCAGGCTGCAGTGAACAGAGGCTGGTTAAGCTGTGAGGGTCACAGAGATATGGCAATATTAGGTAATATTGGGCAATATTCACAAGCTGCAAGCTTAGAGAAGGTCAGAAAGGAGAAATGAGAAAGCTTGTGTTTGGGGGGTTTTTCTCATAAACCGCTACTGGCAGTGCCCTGGTTATTGCTGCCAAAAAATCCCTACTATTGTCTTTGCTTAGGCAGGGCTACATTCATTTCAGCTGCTTACCCCTAAGGAAATACAGAAAATACTGCAGAACAATGTGCTTTTCATGGGGCATGAACAGCCTTTAGAAAACACAGAAACAGAAAAATGTAGGATGTGCCTGGCATCTGGAGTTAAAGGGTCCAACAGCCCACCAAGCCAAGCTTTTCTGAAATTCTCTGCTGCTGACAATCGCTGTGGCATAAGCCACATCAGCAACATGCACAGATGGCACCTCCTGTCACTTCATTCTTGGTCACAACACTCAGATTGTACAGGTAGAAGGAAGCAATCACTTTCACAAGCAACAGAGAGACAGGAGCTGAGACAGGAGGGATGTCTGCGGATGCACTCTTCCATAGCAACTCAAATCAAAGCTCAGGTTCTTCAACCACTTGAAGGACACCCAAGCAAAGATGGTGGCCCACCTTCTTATAGCAGTTGGCCATACAGACCAGCAGTTCCCAAACCCTGCACCCCAGTGGTTCACAGTAAACCCATGGCACAGTCAATGTTTTTCAAACAGGGGGTCCCACCTTTAATTTACATTTATTTTGATGTTTGACACAATTCTTGCAGACTAGCTGCTGACTGCTTATCATGGTCACTGGCAAGCACGGACCGCAGACCACCCTGACAAAGAGAACAGCTCTTCAGTGCTCTCACTGCACACTCTTAACTCAAACAGAGGTCTCTGCTAAATCTCAGTCTAAAGAGCTCAGCCATTTTGCTGATCCCAGTGAGGGTACATATGGTTCCATATGGTGGGAAAGCGCTTTTTTTCCCCCCCCTTATTTGTCTCCTAAGACCAAGTGTAGGAAATTATATACAAACCAATATTAAGTGAAGATTAAGGTTGCAGAATCAAGCAGTTACAAGCCAGGAACTGCCTGACAAGGTCTTAGTCATATAAAAGAAAGATCTAAATAAATGTGTTTTGATAGCCAAAAAATGCTCTCTGAAAGACAGGCTAGATAAACAGAAATGTAAAATTAGGTTGCTTTGTCTGAGAGCAGCTTCTTAAATCATGATTGTCTTTCCAGATCGTTTCCTTCCCTCCTCCCTCAACTCCTGCCAAACACAGCACAACTTAATGGGAAGATTTCATAAAAGGTTAATCTTTGCACTCGAGAAGTAAGCAAAGTTTGAGCTTCAGAAGTGATTTTCTTAGATCATTTTGAAGAGTCATAATGGCATAAATTGAGTACTTCACGTTTGCCACACTGAAAAGCTGCAGCACTAAGTAATTCTTCATGTAATTCTTCTTCCTCTAAAAAGAAGGCGTTCATCCCTGTGGTGGGTCTGCTGTGGTTAAGGGTTAGACTTGTCAAGGTGAAATCTGCTTTTAGCAGAAGGAGGAAAAAAATATTTCAGAACAAGCCTGTTTAGGGCTGCACAACCAACCTCAAACGTGCCCCCAACCTCCTCTCCTCACTTCTCTGTCATCAGACACGGCCTAATTAAGTGCCACGTTTGCTGAGTTTCGGTAAGGGAAAACCATTCCCTATAAATCCAAGGAAGGGTACTGGCTGTGAGGCAAACCAAAACCTTGCTAGCCCAAGCTGCATCTGTTTTGGAGGACAGCAGCAGCCAGCAATCAGTGAGCTCTGTAGCCTGTCATGGCTGAGGAAGGCTGACAGGCCACGTAGTCCCCACTGTGCATTGCCTAAGCCTCAGCCCAGCGTGCACCTGTGACCTGCAGCAGAGCCCATGCAGGCAGCAGATGCTCATGGGTTGCCACTCACATCCCAGTCTGAGAAGTTAAGTCAGCTCATGCCAAGGGAGAAGCAGGGTGCTGCTGTTCCAGCTCCTCCAGTGAACTCTAGGCAGAGTTATACTCTGGGTCCTGTTGTGAGAATAGCAAAGAGGGCCTGAACAGAAGGTAAAAGTCACACTACAGGACATATCTTTGGAGCCAGTGCTGAGGGCTTATCGGGCCCCAACCTACAGGAGATGCTAATCAAAAAGCTTTGACTACTGGGCAATACCAGGAAGGCTAAAAAAAACACCTCATAAAATCAAAGAAATAAAGGGCAAAACAATAAAGGCATATACAACTAAAATAGGGTCAAATCATTTTCCCTGAGAAAACTCCTGCACCCTGCAAGACCTGCAGCAGCCTGTCTCCAGCAGCTACAGTCACAGGCTTCACGGAGCCTTTTCTGCAGGTCAGAACAGGCAGCTGAAACAAATAGTCTCAAAATCTGGTGACACTATTTGCACAGATCCTGTTGAGGAGGTGAGCAGGATTTTCAAATGCCAGTCGGGTGGGGAATTTGCAGAGGAAATGAGTATGGGAGCAGCACAGGCTGCAAAAGGCTAAACCTAAAAGGACTAAACTGTAGGACAGGCCACAGCTCAAGGCAGGGAGAGGAGTACAAAGCAGAGGGTGATAAGGAGGGGAAGGCTCATTTTGAAATGGGCCCATCTTATTCCTACCTGTGAAGTTCTGTCTTTCACTGATAGCAGCCATGCCGTTTTTGGGTTTTTTTTAAATCAGGAGCATTTTTACTGGACCCCGAAAACTGCAGACATTAGTGCAGGCAAGATCATAGCTCTGGAGAAGGGCCAGCAGACTTCAAAGTCCCTGGTTGGAAACCAAAGCAACTCTGACAAGCATTGAGGGAAAATTTATGAGGTCCTGATTGCTAAAAGCGTATGTTTGGGATATAAGAATGTAGCAATTATGCCACCCACACTGTTTATTCTTTTCTTATGTGTGGAGCTTTGGGCTAACATGTTGAGACATAAAACAATCAGAGCACTTTTTAGATAGGATTTATGGCATTCCTGGACTGACATTTAGTATCATGGCTTGCAGTTAAGCATACTATTCAACAAGCCACCTGCCTCCATAAATGTCACTGTTTGGGCTCAGACTTGGTTTACGTATAGCTCAAAAGAACTCCTGTTCTTTCAACCCCCGTCTGTTTATCGGGAGGTTTCAGGACACATAGTGCTGAAAAAGATAATTTGTAGAAAAGAGAGGTTAAAGTCTTGAGTGATTTATCTTGTGAGTGATTTATCCAGTAAATTGGACCTGGTTTGTACCAGAAACTTTATGAGAAACACAGAGAATGACCAACTCACAGTAGAGAGCAATTGATCACCAGCTAGGGTGGCAGGCAGCCTTAGGTTTCCACATCTGGACAATCCTGAATCTTTCACAAAGCACCAAAGCTGCTCAAAGGAGTTCTGTCTGCAGGGATTCTTCTTCTGTGCAAGTACTGTAGAAAGGTAATCATCCAGCCACATCCATGGTGGCAGGCAGAGAACCAAACATGGGCTGCAGAGGCACATCAAGACAGCTGTGTGTTACAGCATTCAGACCACATAGTCAGCCTTAGAACAGTGGAGTTGCAGAAACTGTATCTTCAAGTGCCACCACACTCGTCAGGAGAAATGAAAGCAGCACTTGGAGGCAAACCTCTGCCCAAGAGCAGCTGCAGCAATGGCTCTAGCACTGGTTGTATAAGCCATCCTTGATTCTAGCAGCTATATTAGAATCACAGAATTTAGTCTGACAGGAACCTCTGCAGGCCATCTAGTCTAACAGGATGCTTAAAGCAGGGCCAACTAAATCTAGAAGGTATCTCAGGGCCTTATCATTGCTCATTAGAATAACACACATGCTGCCACAGCTAATCCATTGCCTCTTTAATCAGAGAGCCATATCACCTAAACATGTGCTCTGAAAATAGAACATTTGCCACACAGTCTTAAGGTGGAGATCCTGTTGGGCGGCAGAAGCCATTGGTAAATTTACTGCATAACCTTATGTCACAGTGGAGCGCTGAGAGGGCTCCACCAAACTCTCATTTGTTTGCTAATACAAAACTGGAAAAATTTTCACTTTACAGGTAAGAAAAAGGACATAGAATGTTTCCCTGCAGCCTAGTCATATCAGAGACTAGGATAACTAGGAGGTGATTATCTCTGGAAAAGGAGTGGCATGTTAAGATAGTTCACAGAGCAATTAAGGGTGCTCCATATCTCTCTCTAAAATCTCCGTATGAATAGCAAGGTCATAAAAGTAGCATTTTATAACAGGGTCTTAACAGACATGGCTCTACTTTAATGAAGCTCTCTTCCAATTGACAGAATACACTGGCCAGACAGAATCATTTCTTACCTGGATTTAAATGTTTCAGTGTCTGAAGGTATCTGGTATCTTTCTGTAGCTGGCATCAATTAAGCATCAAATACTGCAAAGAAGGAGGAAGCTAAGTCTATGTCTGTCACCTTGTACAATCGATCAATCCTAACAAAAAATTTAGCCTTTTGGGAATGACAAATAGACAGATGGGTGACATACAGAATGAAAATTGTCTTGATGGCTACTTGAGCTCTGCCTGACCTGATCTTCCTGACATTTTCACTATTAAAAAAAATCTAAAAGTTACATAGACATGATTCTAGAAGATCCTAGGATGAAAAATTACACATGATAGAAGTCCCCAGGCACAACTTGTAATGGGAAACAGTTTTTGTGGTTTGCTGCAGGAGGTTTACAAACAGTTGTACTCCTCTCTTGGAGCTTTCCCTCTACAGTTGACTCTACGCAGAACAGTCCTGTAGGCAAAGATTGACTGGATGATGGTACAGGGATTGCAGAAATGAGTTCTTCCTTGGCACAAGCAAGATGAGTAGTCTCTTTGTACAGCCGTTATTTGAACATGTGGGAGTAAGGAAGCAGGGAATCCTAGAATCATATGAATATATAACATAAAAATATCCCATACTAACAATGACCCTGAGGACAAGCCCTTATGCTAAAAGCAAGATTGTTTTAGATGAAACTTTGTGTCCTTTCTGGAAGTGAAGATACACATACAGAAATAAAACTCTGCAACGCAACTTTGTGACTTGTACAACCAAGGTTTCCTTCTGTTGATAAACGCATTCTGTCATTCCCCAAAATAAACAATATGGCCAAGTGCAAGTTAAAAGTAGGAGCATAAGGAAAAAAATGCCCTAGATTGCTAAAAAGGGTTTTTCAGAAAGCTGCCAAAAGGGATGCTAGACAGAGGTTACAGCATCAGAAATCATGTGTGTAGAGATCTAGGATCTTCGCCTCTCAAATACTCCTTCCTTGGACGCTCAGTTGGCCTAGGAATCAAGGTTACAGTAAGTGCTGAGATTTCTTCTTCCTTGAGCCTGCCTGGCACACATACTCTGTTAGAAGGAACTCCTAAACATATCAATAAAGTAAAAAATAAATCTATCTTTGTTCTAAAAATGCTAAGTCTTAGTTACCCATAGAATGGTACAGCACAGCCCAATATGGTCCTCTCATGGACCCAACTCACAGTGCCACATGTAAAACCTATAGAAATGCCTTTGTTAACAGCTTTCCTGGGAAATGCTGGACTTGAAGCAGTTCTCCAACACCATTGGGCAGATTGCACTGATTTAGATAACTGCATTTGCGAAGAGCTTTTAGTACTAGAAAACTCTGAACCAAAACCAGATCCACCAAGTTAGATAAGAAGAAAGCCTTTCTTTCAATGTCACCTCCATGCCTTCTAGCTCCTGCAGCAAGTCAGGCACATAGTGAAAAAACATTTCAAGCCAGTGGGCGGCATCCAGTATTATATGCTGGATGTGTTGCTGATAATTTGAATTTATCAGTTATTTTTAGGTACTGTAAGCACTTCTAGGCAATCGAGTATTGTAATCAAGAGTACACAGAAGTTCAGCTATGTCAGTTCAGTCAGGACTTTAAGGATTCAGGTTTTGCAGCTCTGTCAATGTGCTGTGGATGGTGTGAGCAGAGCTGCTCCCTGTTTTGGCACAGTGCAGCCATTTTCAGAATGATCTTCCTGAGAACTCCCCACTGTGCTCAGTGGATAGTTATTTCAGTAATAGTAGCTTTCTGCAAGGAAATGGGAAAAGTGGCCCTGGTTGGAGATATTTGAGTTATCTGCAGTGGGTAAAACCTCTGGGTTCCAGTGGGCCACAAAGCCTCACTACTTGAGAAATGGCAGAGACACAATAAGCAGAAATATTCTAGAGCAGCTTGCCTTTTTAAAACCAAGCAGGAAGCCGATAGGAAACTCGTGAGCGCCTGCCCGGGCAGAAGCAGGAGGTGGGCATCCAGACCAGCCGCCCCTCTGAGCGCTCAGCACCGCGGACAGCGGCACGGCCGCTCCGCCCAGCCAGCGCGTGTCCCGGCCCCCGGCGACAGCAACCGCAGCAGCCCTCAGGGCGCCCAGACGTCTCCCAGGCCAGAACTCACGGATGGAGAGGGGGAACTGCCGAGATCGGGGCTTTCGTGGCAGAGCTGAGCCTGAATGCGGCAGCCTTTGGCTCTGCGGTAGTCACCTGGGTTTGCTAACAGAGGGAAAACGGTCTCCCTGCAGGACAGGAGGAATCTAGGAGTGAATTATGAATGTGTTCTAAATTGTTGATGCAGAAAACGTTGGCTGTGTAAGTATTAATAGCACTCTCTCTTCCCCCTAAACTTGCGTGCACCTGTGTTCTTCTCTTCCTCTCTCCCATTTTTTTTTTTTATCTAGGCCTTCCCACAGCCCGGTGTCTCCTATCTGGCTTTCCAGTGTATCTGTAGTGGGTTTCAGATGGACCAAGGCTGAGCCATTTAGCCTTTACCATTTACCTACCATTGAGGTAGTAACACATCTGTCATTAACATATTGGAGAAGGAGAATAAGTTACTGGACAGGTGCTAAAACTGCAGCAACATCCATGGAGACAATGCACTTGCCCCTCTCATTGGGTGATTGCAAAGATGCTAAAGCTTGAGACTGAAAGGCACAGTTGTGCCAGCTGCATGCTCTGTGCTAGGGCTGAGCAAATAGCTTCAGGGTCAGGACCACGCCTGTACTCTCCCCTGCAGCAACACAAAGTAAATGACTGCAGGTGCCTTTCTCAGCCTTCAAAAGCCAGTATTTCCCTGTCTAGCTTTTTCTCCTTTTTCAGTATGTTTTGTTATCTTGGAAAAGGTTAAGAACATGGGGGTCACAACCCATCTCCATGAAACCCAGAGATCGCTTTATTCATCCACTTCTCTGATGCTTAGATTCTTTTTCAGTGAGATGCTCCTTCTTCTCTTGTGAATAAGCCACCTGCTTCCCTCAGCAAGCAGAACCTACCAGACACCTGCTGACACCTTGCAATTCAACACTGATTTCTCACATAGGTTCTCCTTTTATACCATCCCATCCCACACACCTCTACAGTTTATGCTATAGAGTTTATATCTTTGTAGTGGTTTTGTCTGAGACAGGTTTTTGGTAGCCAGGGGCTACAGGGGTGGCTTCTTTAAACAAAGAGCTGTCAGAAGGTTCCCCTGCAGCTGACAGAGCCATTGCCAGTCAATTCTAAGATGGACCCATAGCTGACCAACGCCTGGCCAGTTAGTGACTGAGGTAACGCCTCTGTGAATAACATATTTGAAATGGAGAAGAAATTGCTGTGCAGTTGCTAAACGGCAGCAGCAACAGAGAGTGAGAATGTGAAAACACCTCTGCAGACACCAACGTCAGTAGAGAAGGAGGGGGAGGAGGTGCTGGAAGAAAGACTCCCCTGTAACCTGTGGTGAAGACCATGGGAAGGCAGCTGGGCCCCTGCAGTTCATGGAAGCCACAAGGGAGCAGAGATCCACTTGCAGCCCATGGAGGAACCAACACCAGAGCAGGTGGATGCCTGAACGAGGCTGTGACTCCATGTGAACTGGAGCAAGTTCCTGACAGGACCTAGGAGCCTGTGGGGAGAGAGGAGCCCACAGCAGAGCAGGTTTGCTGTCAGGACTTGTGATCCTGTGAGGAACTCACGTCAGAACAGTTGGTACCTGAAGGACTGTTTTTGCCACAGATGACCCACGTTGGGGCAGGGTGTGAGGAGCTGTCCCCATGGGAAACCCCCTGCCAGAGCAGTTTGCAAAGAACTGTACTCCATGGGAAGGACTGTAGTAATGGAAAGTCTGATGGGGCCTTCCCCTTAGAGGAAGCAGCCGCAAAGTCCATCTGTAATGAACTTACTGTAACCACCATCCCCTGCACCACAGCTGGAGAGGAGAGAGAGTCCCGGGAAGAAGAAGAGTGAGATGTTCTAAGATTTGGGGGTATTTTTCTCATTTTCCTTGCTCTGTTCTGATTGTTAATACATCAAACCATTTCTCCCCAAGTTGAGTCTGCTTTGCCCATGATGTTAATTGTTGAGTGATCTCTCTGTCCTTATCTTGAATCACAAACCTCTCATTCTATTTTTCTCTCCCCTGTCCAGTTTAGGAGGGGGACTGATAGAATGACTCAGTGGGCACCTGGCACCCAGCCAGGGGTAAACAACCCCAACAATTTATACACTTACCCTTAGTGCCCTCCCTGCCTGCACAACTCTATCATTCATAAAAACACAGCACACTATTAGTTCACGCTTCAGCTTTTGGATTGCTCTGAGGAAGTGATGTAGCCTTGGAATGGAGCTAACACTACTTCAAGCAAGCTGTAGTTTCCAGAGTTACAAACTGCATGGTAGTGGGACTCGTGCCTAATGCTTATTGCTTTTTCTGCTCATTTCCTTTCAAATGCAAAGTCTAATTATCCTTTGATTGTCTGAAACAGAGCCATTTCATTCAGGATTATTGCCATCACCACATTTTGAACAAGTCAAACACCTGCCCTCCTAATCATCTCTGCCCATATAAGCCCAGCCAAGCTATTCTACACTGCTCACTGTGAACTGCCCCTGCTCACCCTACAGAAAGGGCAGCAAAAATAACAGGATTAAAATCCTGGGCAATCTTCTCTTGATTTCCAAGATGACCCTGCTTTGGGCAGCAGGTTGACTAGAAACATCCTAAGCTCCCTTCTAACTTGAACTACTTGGTGGTTCTAAGTTCTCAAGCAGGGATAGTAATAGAAATTAATAGAAAATCCAGCTCTGTAGCATGCTCCCCTCATGGGTTATATGTTTCCCTTCTTTACAGTTTTCTTCTAAAGGATAGACTAACAGCCACCACGAAGCCCTGGATCTAGATACCACACACCCAAGGGCTTGCCACGTTCAGCATCTCATAATCAGAACCTCACCTACCTTTAGGTGCTTCTGTTCAGCAGAGTTCTGACCTGTTCCTGTCAATTGCCTTTTTTCAAGGTCCTACAGCTTTGATGTTCATAGACTATCTTTCACAGCACTCATCGATGAACTGCTAACCTGAATGCAGCCTGACAAGCTTCTTGAATGCTGTGGTATCATTTACTTGGGTTAGAACATTCACAGTAAGAGACAAAAATAAAATGCACTAAAAATGTCACAATAGCTAGTGCAATTATGGCAACATAACACACTGTTAAACAGAAGAGCTATAGCTCAGCTCCTGAAAACAGGAAAGCCGTAATTTACTGTAACATGACAAAGTATATACATCTAATTACTTGTGTTTCAGAATCTCTCAAGTACAAGCATCAGCAAAAATGACTACACACTTGCACACAACCAGTATAGAATAAGTAGAGACTTTTCTAATATAATTACTGTCAGCAATAAACCTCCTGACTGTTTCTCTTTCCCTTCCAAATAAACTCACCAGGGGTGTGCTCGTGTTACCAGAATTATCTACCCAACCTGGATGGTTCATTTCCCTGGGCTCATTTTGTAGGAGAGGGTAGAAGGATTTGCCAGAGGGTGATTTAGAGCATGGAACAATCTAGGAGCACAACTCTGGCTACCCTCACTCTTCTACCAAAGCCTAACAAGCTAAACCTTCTAACCTCAATCAGGTACCTAAAATCAGGTGGTGTGCTTACCTTTTTCCTTCTCTCCGCATTAGCATTCCATATACTAATGTTCACCTGTGTGTCTTTAAAGGTCACATCCACAGCTGGTGATTTGTGCCCCCATTTTTCTTCAACTGAAAGTGGGATATTATAATACAACTCATAATTTTGTACTGTAACATTTTCTTATCTAGCGAAACAGAAACCATTCAGAACAGGAATGGTTCCTTGTGCTTTAATACGGCTTTGGAAATTCATTAGATTATGAACTGTTAGTGTCCTGTTAGGTAATCTCCTGCAGCAGAATAAATCTTGGACTTCTGATCCATAACACAAGTAACCTTGGATGAAAGCCACAAAGATGGCAACAAAATAAACTAGCACATGTCTTTTGACATTAAGTAGCTGGTGCTTTTCTTCCCTGTAGCAGTACTGTCAGAAACCAAAATCTGAAGTTAAAAGTCAATCACAACTCTATAGCCCAGTGAAAAGTAAATTTAGCTTCCCTTCCCTGTTAAAATCAGGAACAGAGCTAGAATATGAAGCTATAAATTGAACATTTGCAGTTTATAAACAAAACACTAGTTAACCTTAGATTTCTTTGTCTCATATTTTCTGTATCCTCTCCAACTTGCCGTAAAGTTACAGAATTTCATTCAATCAGGATCTGAGCCCTAATTCAGCAATTGGTCCTTGAAACACTGAAAAAAAAATTACTCAAAATCTTCCTGGAAACATTTTACAAAATACTGAATCTAAAGAAATAAAAAAAAATAGTAAGAGACTCTCATCAATGCTTTTAAAGAATATCTATTGACAGAAAGATCCAGCATCACGCCACAATTCTTCCTAATTCAGCAGATGACAGCCACACACTGCCAAGAACCCAATATGTGAGAGCAAGACAAAGGAATGCAGAACCATGATTAAGTGAGAACACATCTTTGTTTACTAAAAGCAAAAGCTGAAGATTTAAGGTAAGATCTTCACATCCTGGAAGACCAAGGCTGACAAAAGCTATAGCACAGCAAAGCGAGACTAACAAAGCCTTGTCAGAGCAGACGAGTCAAATGCAAGCACTCTCCTCAGCTCTTCTGACAGGCAGCCAGGCACAATTTGCAACCACAAACAGCTGCTCCTTCAGCGATGCAGTGGCAGTGTTTTTTTCAGTAGGTGTGTTTTACTAGAACAATATCAGTCACTAACAGAAAATGACATTTAAAAATCTGAAGAGCACAATGGGAAAGTGTGAGCAACGTCCTTACCTTAGCCTTATCTTCGTGATTATCAGTAAACCTTTTGATTAACGATACAGTGGGTTAAACAATCTGTAATTGAGCTTCAGGAGTAGTAACTCTTCAAAGAAGCAATTTCCATGCTTGCTCTCCTAGTGAAACCAACGGTCGGGGGACTTCTTGTGCATGGGCAAGTTGTTGTGGGGATTTTTCCCCCATAATGATACAGACAGATCCTGTCAGTCTTTCTTCAAAACCATAATACAAATGTTCACACTAACCGAGATGATTCGGGTTTGGTAGAATTCAACAGCTGTGTTCCTTGTGCTGAGGAACTAGACTCCATATATCTGTCTCATCTCATTCCATGCTGACACATTTGAGTGGTCTATACATAGAAATGGATGGTGATAGCCAGGTCTGCTGAGTGCACTGTCAGGTGCAATATAGGGCATTCTCCATCTCCTCATTGCCTTTTCTAACCCCTGGCATCCTCCAGAAAGATACATATGTCAGGAGGAAAACATGGCACAGAGTATACTTTCTCCATGCACTCATAGCACTTCCAGAGCACAGTCACAACAGCTACCAAGGTCCCAGTGTCAGTCCCAGAGCTGTGGTAAAATCCCTACACAAAGATACAGCCATTCGGCTCCATTATTGCACTCCACACAACCACCTGTCCAGGCAGTTGGGAGCAAGGCAAAGTACGTTGTGGTAAAGACAGTACAGATTATTTATATTTGATAAGAGTAGAGAAATTATTTTGAAGCTTCTTAAGGCACCTTCTTTGTTGCAGTTGCATACCCTGTTCCATAAGGTGCTGAGAGACAGAGACCAATATCTTTCATAAAAAAGAAAACATCCATTATTCACATACCAATATGACCTTTCCAGACTCTATGTATTTTACTCTGAATTTCATTTTTATGAATATGGAGAGTCTTTTCTGATGTGCACACAAATCCATGCAGCTTGATCTCTGACAGAAAAAAAAACCATAAATTCAGTAGGAAACTGTATGGGGTTGGTTGAAGTCTCAGTGATCTAATCAAACAAGTAATAAAATCATTTCAATTATTAATTTTACATACCTGGTAACAAGAAAAAGCAAACCCTGGTCATCCTTTACTCTTATTGGAGACTGACCAAAAAAGAAATTACCACTTTAAGAGATTTGAAGTTAGAATTCAGCTTTAGAATGTGATTCTAGCTAGAAGGAGATCAATGGGCAGGAGGCAGCACAGGAGCCATCTATCTACTTTGTTAAAAAATACACACTTTACAGCCTATTAGAAGTGGCAATCACAACCTACAACTTCCCAACTGATCCAGCATGTTTGTTACTACCTGTGGAGAGACTAGAGGCTTCCCAGCACCCTGGTACATGGTATACATGATGCCATGAGCCACCTGGAGTTCTGCCCCCACATCATCATGTTCACTTGAAAGCCTCAAGAAGAACTAGCAATCGGGATGTCATTCATCAACTAGCCAGTTTTCTACAGGAGAGCTCGTCATACCGAGCAACCCACACAAGATACAATTAAACAATGTCGCTGCTAGATGAAAATTGCAGCTCAATAGAGGAACTCACTGTTACTAAGCAATTTCGTAAATTAAATATGTTCTGGCAGAGCTTCTCTGGAAGGTATTAGCAGTGATCCAAACACTAGGACCTAGCAAATTTCTTGGGTGATATCCTGGCTCCATTAGAGCCAATGGCAAAACTCCCAGGCACTTCTACAAAGCCAGAATTTTAATTTCTCATGCCAGCTGCAACACACTGCTACAGCTTTGGGCAACCTACTCTAACTCAGCCTTCCAAGTTATAAAAATGGGCCACTCACCACTGCTCTTGGAGATACTGTGGAGGATTCACAGAAGAGCTCCATACAGAAAAGGGCAAGCATTATTAATCAGTGCAATTTAACAAACAGGCTACTTCATCAACGCACCATCAGGGAAACACTCCACTGATAACAAATACCAGGCTTGCAGTTTCAACAGGATTAATCTCTAGTCTTGGGGGGGCCAATATAATTATCTTCTTTAGGAATTCCATGCACAGAAGACGAGTGCTATCCCCTCTCCCAGGACTGCAAGATGACTTCACTAGTCTGATATTTTGAGAATCATATTTGGATGATCTGTAACAATCTCATCTATGTCAGATGTCAGTTATGTCCTCTCGCAGGCAAAGGCTTCTCAAGTCTGTGATTAAAAAACACACACTGCGACATAAAACACACATATTAACTTTGGACAGCACACACATTTGTTTAAAAAATATTTTCGGGGTGTTCCTGCAAATAAGTTTTATGGCTGTATGAAGAGAGGCTATAAAATGAGACCGTGCTCCTTGGTAGGTGGCAAGTTACATTTTTTAAAGGAATAGTATTCCTCCCATATAAATGCACAACAGATGTAACATTCGACCTAAGCAATAAGATTTATTACTATTTTTAAAGCAAATTCAGCACAGCTTAAGAGAACCCTGTACAGAATTCTTCAAGCTAGGAAGAGGTTCCTCTTGTCATCGATGCATGTTTTGAATTTGTCAATTCTTGCCCTCAAAGTCAACCCACAGTTTAGTATTTTAGGCTTCTTCCAAAGGTGACGATCCTGCAATTCAATCTGCTAACGCAGCACATAGCGATCTCCCTCTAGTCACTGCAGGCATGGGCTCATATTTTTGCTTTTAAATATCAAAAGAAATCTACATGGCCTCTTTGGTGTCTTTTTGAGCCCCAAAACGTTTTAAGTTACTTACATTAAGCATACTACAGACAACACATGCAATCCAAAGCAATATTCGCACGTTGTTTGGCAATGAAAAAAAAACACGTTACAGCTGCGATCAGAGTCTTATACTGTCCTATATTCATTTCTTTACCTCATGCACTTTTGTATAATTATTTACTGTTGCATATTTTCTTCAGAAGCCATAGTTCTCCTGTTTTCTAAAAATAACCTGCATATGTATAACCTTCTCTTTCCAAAGTACCATTCTTCTCCCTTTCGTTAAGTTCACCTGAGATCTCCGTGCATGGAAAGTAGTGAAGGAGGGACAAGTGCAACTTTACTAACATACATCTTGAAAATATCTGAAAATAAGGAACAATTCTTGGATAATCACCTTCAATGGTAAACAGTCCTATGAAAAAAATCAGTAGGCCTCCATGACCTGCAGTAATTCTGTATTTTGTGTAAGGGCAAGAAACACGAAAATTAAAATTTACCTGGACATAATATTAAAACCTCATTTCAAGAACACACCCATCTTTGTTGCTCAATAGCTTCAACTATTGAGTAATGTTTCAGTTTTTTGCATTTCACTTCATCTAACACAATCCTGGCCAGTGCAGCAGGCAGCCCCTGATCAACACTCTCCATTCACCTCAGGTGAATCCTAGAGCTGACGCCGTTTTATTCACATTGGAGAAATCAAACATCTGAAAGTTATCCTCCTACCACACTACCCATGTAACCAAGCACTTGAAATCGTGAACCTCTATGCAGCCTATAAAGAGAACCTTAGCATTAATAAACCACTTTTGCTTATTTCTTTCTGATGTGAAAAACTATCAGCTTGTAATAAAAAACTGCTTTCTGATCCCAAGTTCAAAGCATCATACTGACTTTGGGGCTTCCTGGAGAAAGGCACAGGATGATCCACTAGAAGATCCGGGCACTATCAGGGACACTGCATATCTGAGATCATATCAAACACGTAACCTCAACTGAAATGGATGCTTTCCCAATTCATCACACATACGTATGTCTGCAGAATATCTCTGAGATGCTGTTCCCCAAAACTCTTGAGTTGGGGAGTTGTTCATCAGTTAGTTCCCTAGATGTGAAGCACTTTAGGTAACCCTTTAATAGGAAGTATATTGACAAACTTTAAGAAAAGCTGTAATCGCACTGAGTATCTTCCACTGGTGATTACATATCAACCAGGGAGGTTCTCAGACTTTTTGAAGGGATGCATCTGTTTTCTGCCAGAGAAAAATCACATAAAGTATTTGCCTCTCGTTAATGGCTCTCAGAGTCAGAGTACTGATATCCATGCAGATGGTGCATATTCTATTTGAAAAGTATTTGAGTGCAACTGCACTGAGTAGTGGGATTAGATCCACTGGTCAGGGAAGTTCCTACTTGCCCAGTGCACAAGCACTGCTTTAGGTCTCTTTCATTTTACGCTGGTTTTGCTTGGTTCTTTTTAGAAAAGCAGTAGCAGTGGGAGAAGTGTCAAAACCAAGCAGCCTGGCTTGTTCATATATCTTCTTTACAATATGGCTTTATATTAAGTCTTTCAGATATCTGGTGTCTGGCTTCCTTTAACACACTGGCAGCATCCATCTCTATTGTATCCTGTGCAACTGGGGTAAGATTTGACATCCAAAAGAAAAGAGTGCTGTTTTCACTCATAAGATTAAGAAATTGATAGCCATGCCTGCTGTATGCTTCCTGCAGTTAAGGCAATTCTCTGTCCACCTGCAAAGATAGTCTCTTAAAGAACGTCCTCATCGAGGAACTGAACACCAGGTCCTCAAACCTTATCAGAAGATTGACTAGGGCATATATCAGAACTAGGACTGGGTACTCCATTATATACATCCTTTGAACTCATTTCCAGACTAGGTGTGGGGTTTTCAAAGTACTCGCATTAAGAAGTAATTCACAGAATGCTTCATCAAACCACAGGCACAACTGAAGTTTTTTTTTTAGTTCTCTATCATCTGCATACATCAAATGAGAGACTTTGTTCCACAGATAGAAATGTGATGGACAGGCTCTATGGCTTCAAGAATAACAGGATTTTTTAAAAATTGCTTTAGCTTTTCAGG
The DNA here is from genome assembly GCA_013401255.1 of Urocolius indicus. Classification (NCBI taxonomy): domain Eukaryota; kingdom Metazoa; phylum Chordata; class Aves; order Coliiformes; family Coliidae; genus Urocolius; species Urocolius indicus. The sequence goes on along the minus strand of WBNH01004110.1, from coordinate 164,947 downwards.
TATTTTGAATATCCCCTGCAATATCTGATAATATAGTGGTTGGTAAATGGAAGGAAAGGAGGGAAGAAAAAAGGCTGAAAAGTATTCTGGAAACAATGACAGTTAATCACTCACGTTGCTGACAATTCCTTGCTTGCTAAAGTCTCAAGACAGACTCTTACTTTATAGTGGAAAAATAAAAAATAAAAGAAATTCCTCTACTGTCCTACATTCTCTACAATGTGTGACAGAACCCAGAGTCACAAACCGCCTGGACTTCACAAGCAAAGGGCACGTCCTAAAGCAGTTCATTCCATGTCTCCTTGACACCCCACAGGCAGCCTTTTTCCCTAAAGCAAAGAATCTCACAATATAATTTTGGGTAACATTCTTAACATATTTCAACTCGCACTCCCAAAGCACATTTACTTCAATCAGACTGTTCACACGGGGGTTTGGGGGGACTGTTGGGGTTTAAGGTTTTTTAGCTTTTTCCTTAGCTTGATATTCTGCACTCTTCCTAGAGCTGGCCGTTTTTGATTAAAGATTTTGCTCTGTAATGGAAGCAAACCAAGTACTTCAACTTTGAAAGAGAGCAAAAAGAAGCTGTCAAAACACATGGCGGTACTTATTTTCCTTTCAAGAGTGACAAAACAGCATGTGCAATTCAATATCCAGGATCAGTCAATTTTATGTGAAAAAGCAGCTCATCATGTATGTTAACATTTGCTATGATTATAACCTACATAATGCTGATTTCCTATGCAAAGCCCCCATGGTGCCCATAGAGTCACCTTCACATTTTGGGAACACGAGGATGGGGCAACATAGGTCATCAGTTACCAGACTTTGTTTTATTTGATGTTACATTCATGCTTCTCTGTACTTCCAACAGCAAACACGTCATACTTGGTTGGCTGCTGCTGGTATCTGATAGTCCATGATTACCTTGGCTTCAAAGTGAGACGGTAATGCACATTTGTGTTACTCTCCCTTTAATGTAGTACAAAGCTACACACAGCTCAGAAAAAAAAACAACCTAAAATCCATTACCTATTTATGATAATGTACAAACAGATACTTATCATGTTAAAAGAGAACCATATGTTAAAGTGGAGGCTAGAGCCCAACAAATCTTTTTGGATGAAAACCCTTTCCAAAAAAAGGAATAAAATAATTAACATTTGCTTTTGCCAGTAGAAACATTTGCTCATGAATCTCCTGGGAAGGGAAGGGCATTTAACCTTTTTACATGCCATCCCCTCAGACATCTCCGACAAACACTTCAAAATAGACAACAAAGATTCCCGACTCCACGCTGCTGATTAAACCCCTTGTAAGAAACATCTGGATGAAATTTTCTTGGCAGTTGATTTGAAAAGTATACAAGAAGCAGAACAAGGGAGCAGCCACAGTTCAGCTGAGTGACTTGAAGATGATGCTATGCAAAAGCAAGATTTTTCCTTGAACACATTAACTCCTAAATATTAGCTTGTGACTGTACAAACAACCTCATTAGCAGAAGAAAACTAAGTACCTCCTCTGCTCTGCATGCCAGTGTAGAGAAGGCAAACGGGCCATTAAAGAAATCCAACTCAGCAATCTCATTGTTAAAAATATCATAATAAAGGGCACAAACAGTTTACCTGCCTAATACTTAAATTCAATAGTAAGAGAAAGTCATCCATGTCCTTAACTTCTGAAAATAATTTCTTAAATTTGTGGAGGATTTAAAAAATGTTATGGTTTCTAAGAAACTCAACAACAAACTGGATGTAATGGCTTCCTATTCTCTCAGTCTATATATCCCCAGGCCTAAATTAGCAGAAGTGACCTATAATTTTCATGGTCTGACATTCAAAATAAAAGATGTCTCATCATTCTGCTGCTTGAGCTTAAAGAGCCTCTCCAAAGCAGTTTCATGTTTTGTTCCCTTTTGGAAATACAGACCCTGGAATTCTCACAGTTTTCCATATGTACAACAGACCTAAAAGTGAAGGTTTTCACTACTGCTAGTGAACAGCAGCAGTGAAAAACCTACATGAACCAGCCCAACTTTACTCTGTAGCTGCTGTGTGTGGAAAAAAAAACAACCAAAAAAGAAGCAGCAGCAGAGAACTGCACCAGAGAGTCTAACAAAAAGGTGCAGGAAAACAGAAAAGCAGAGTGGAACCTTCTGCGTCACAGCTGCCAGGATGAGAAAATTCCAGGGGATGGGGCAAGGAACAATCAGGGACACAAGCCTTCTCCAGAAGACAAGGCATAGAGCACTTCAGATTTATCAGACTGAATTATAATTACTCTGACATATAAAAAATGAAAGCTTCAGCACAGTGCAGGGACAGCAACGTGCAATTTGCTACAGCTGCTGAAAATTTGATGGGGCATAGGAAGGGCTTTGACTTTTCAGCTGGGGCACTGCTCTAAAGAAATACATTAACTGTATGTGCTTAAAATTCCTTGGTATATGTTTTTAAGTGATAAAGAAATTAACACATAGAGACAAAATCTGGTCTAAATATTTTATCTCCAATCCAAACTTCACATTATTCTAAAGCACCTCTACTTCTTTTGGCTACACCACTGCGATCTCAATAGGTCAAAAGGAGAGGTACCTATTCAAATTAGTACTGCTATCAGTTTCTGAAGAACATATTCACAAATACCTTGCTATATGTGTTTCAATTTACAAGAAACTAGTCTTTGAAATTTATAAAAAAATCTGGCAAATAATCAAATTTCAGCATAGGTCAAGAACAGCCAAAAGGAATGCAGACCAGAAATTCATCACAGAAGAGTAAGAATAAATAAGTTTGGAGCTGCTTTCCTTCTATCAAGATAAATAAAATGTTGTAAATATTTTGTACCACATGATTCAGTACTACCACTGGAATGGTAATGAATGAATAAAACCAGAAAAGAGGTTTATAGAATCCCAGCATTAATCAAAACAGCAGAAATAAAAAGCTGCTACGCAGAATGTCTACACGAGGGCCGCACCACTTGTCCAGGTTGGAGGTGCTATCAATGTAGACTTTGGGTAGCCACCTGCCATGAGTGTCATCATAATTCAAGCCAGTTGATTTCATGGCTAAAAGAAATACTTTAAGACTACTGAATCAAGGGAAAATCTGCAATTTTGTTAAGACCTTTTGATGGAACCGGTGTAGGCTTTGCAATTCCGACATGCACCTCCCTCTACGCATTTGGTCTGCACCAAATGGTGAAGATGAGCCAACATTCTGAATCCAGCAACATGTACGCAATCAACAAACAATTAAACCGAGTAGTAAAAAGCAAGTGACTGGAAAACATGGAACCAAGGCTTACAGTGTTTCAAGAAATGTCCTTACACTTACAAAATTAAAATGCACTCCAAAATCCATTTGTTCAGGCAATCCATGTACAACAGAAGGCACTGTTATCCATATGAAACTATCAATTCTGCACAGCAAAAACCTGAGAAGTGCAACTCAATCAGATGCAGCCTGGCCCCTCCCAGTCATTCAGGTTCCTTAAGGACAAATGTTTCCTTTCAAGTCCATCAAATTATAAAAACACCACAAGAATTTGTACATTACAGTAGCTGGTTAGAAAGAGCACTCTGGTGGGGGAAGCACAACTGCTATTTTCCAGAAAACCTTCAGCAGCATTACATTACCCTCCCCTGTCACTCAGAAGTCACGATGATTTCAAGAAAATGCAATGATGAGACCCTTCCCATTGACTTTTGTAGTTGATCCTTCAGTTGCCACCAGGAGTACTTCCAGCAAAGTTAAATGCTGTGATCAGTCCTTTGTTGTCAAATGTGTAGCCACTTTGTTGTTCTATTGTCTTAGTCTCTAGAATTCAGAGAAGGGAAAAGACATGAAATAGACTATGAATAGACAATACAGCTACGCTAAGAATGTAAAGTTGTGGGAAAACCTCTCAACTGAGTTAAAATTTCATTCCCTAAATGCAGTGACAGTAATAAATTACACTAGGATTTTCCTCAAATGCATAAACATACACACCTCTACAACAGAGCTGAAAAACTAATCCTCTACAGAAGCAGTCTAAGTCACACTATTCTGTGTGCTTTTTGCTTCAGTCTGAATTTATTTTCCATGATGTAAGCTTTCTAAACACATAAAACCTTACGCTAACTGTGAAGGTAGTATTAGCAGTGAAAAAGTTACAGAATTGTTAAACACGTGATCCTTAGCTACATTCATCAAATGCCTGTCTGACAGCTAGACATTGTCTCCATTTGCTCTTCATTTCAAAAGTCAAGACTGTGCAAAACTAGTTTGTACTCTGTTTAAACAGCAGCATATGTCAATGACAAGGCAATTAATGAGAAGCAATAGTAATCTCTGAATAACACACACTTCCAGGCAAGGGATAATATAAGCACAATATCCTGCTCACGCTTCTCAGGAATGTTAATTAGCACGGAGACTTATTCTCTGCGTTGTTACAGATTAGATGCAGTTCCAGAATCCCTGCAATGGATAAAATGACCCCACAGAAGTGACTCACCTGCAGCATTTCGCCGGTGTTCTGCTAATGTATAAATTTCCTGCAGCTGTTTCTTCTGATCCTCACTCAACGGTGCTGTCAGGGAATGGTACCAGGTTGCATCTCGACTCTGCACCGCTGTCAGAACAGGAATGGACGAAAACTGATTTTCAGCTGACATTGCAAGTTAATTACAGAAGAATAAAATGAAGCCCACCGAAACCCTGGTTGGTTTTAAAACAGAATTTGCACTGCAAAACAGGTTCAGTATTCTTGTCAGTTTTCTTAGCGCAGAATCCCTGTTGCAATAGAGGCAATCCATTTTGGGGAACTTAATTACATCCTCTGCTTTCTGAAACAGAAAGTTAACCATGTGGCCATTACTCATGGACAATGAAGAAGCGAATCTCCTAATTAAAATTCATATGAGAAATAAAAGCAGCAGGATTACTCAAGCAACAAAGGGAGAAAACAATTTCTCCATTATCATTTTAACATTTAGAGAGCGACAAATATTTCTATATATAGGAGTCTCTCTGGTGACCGAGTCCCAGTCACTTAGGCTATGACAGAAAAGTTCTGAAAAAGAACATGAAGAGAATTAATCTCTGCCTGTATTTGTTACCACTGGGCTTTTGCAGTACTTGTAAGCAAAAAAACCCAAAAAAACCTAGGGACTAACATTTGAAAGCAGAATCATAAATTACTATTCATAACAAAGAAAAGGTTTTTTCCTGGTGACGATCCAAACTATTTCATCATATATCATTCTGCCAGCCCACAAATACATACTTAGAAGTGCTTGTGTAAAGAACTGGTATTCATCAACACCGTTTTCAAGGTCAAGAGGTGTGCTGAATCCCTCTAGAGCTGTCTCTTCCAATGCATCTTCATCCCAGTCATCATCATCATCATCTTCATCCTCTTCCTCTCCACCACCACCACCTCCTCCTCCTCCTCCGCTATGGTTCTCTTGCATCTCCTGGATCACTTCATTTGTCTCCTCCTCATCACTCAGTATCTCTTCTGCAAAATCATCAATGCGTTTTGCAAAACACAGTTTGAAATGTGTAAGGAAACAATGGACTATGAATGAAAAACAACTAACAAATCTAGATTTTGGGTGGAAAGAGGGCCTGTTAACACCTTTCCCCCCAAACAATATAAGATTTGGAAAAACAAAGGTTTTAAAATGTTTCCTGTATCCATGATCAGTTAACCTTCTGTTTCTGAGCACACCTGGGCAATGTGAAACTGTCACCCTTTTTCTTCTTTCATGTATGCAGTCACTGTGCAATTACAGGACTGAAAAATTTTGAGGAAATGGTGTCTTCAACAAAGTGTTCCATCATTGTGCTTTTTATGATATGAACAAATAGATTTGTGTAGGCTTCACAAATTGACAGAAAACAAAGAGAACCAGATGTAGACCACACATATGCCTGCTGTTCTTCAAAGTGATCCTCTATTTGAACAAACTTAAAATACCAGCTTTCGCTTAGCTTTACCTTAGAATGGCTCAACATGCCACTCTAAACACTTAAGAAATATATTTCTGACTTAGAGTCAGGATAAAAAACCCCAACTCTCCAATTCCAAACCTTCAGCTCTTCCTGAGTTAACAATTTAGAAAGAATAAAGATGACTGTATCTGCAACAAGCAGGGAGTGAAACACAGGACAGAGATTTGAAAATCACTGTGCTGTTTCCATACTGTATTCCTATGCATTGAGAAGATTTCTGTAATACTATTACAAAACAATCATGTGTGAAATTTAAGTGGATTACATAATCTTCTTACATCCAATCTAATTTTCAGACTCCAAACCATTTATCTCCCGTTCCAAGTCAAATACAGTCACACATATCTGTTTGCAATACTGTGTAAAATTCACTCCCCACAATTCCCTCCACAAGGTATTCTTTGACCTTGTTTTCTCCCTGACAGAGCAGTAAGAAGTCTGTCCTCAGCTGTCTCAAACCCCACTTTGCAAACGACTGTCCCTTTGGACAAAGAAGACCTCTTAGAATTTCCTCCAAAGTCCAGCCAAACAGGTCCTTCAAATAGTTGGGTAGCAGGAACAGCTTCTTTCCGGGAAACAGGAATAAAACCACTGTGATTGCACCAAACTCCTGCTGCCTATGTGCAAAGACAGGGCACATTCCCAGTGCAGAAGGACTTAATACAGTTACTCTGAAACAGATACTAGGCTTTCACGCAGTGCTAGCTGTTACACATTGAAATGTTTGGATTATGTTTGGGGAGGAAAAATCAACTCCTAAAATGATCTTTCAAGCCCCCAGTAAGCCGAGCTAGTTTCAGCAGACTAATGAGTCTTAAAAATGAACTGCAATTTCTTACCCCCTTTAAATTAAATCCAGACAAAATCCAGAATGTGAAAAGAGGAGATTTTACCATTATCTTCTGCAACGTGTTTTTCATCTTTAGCATGATCCTCGTGTTCTGTGAGCTCTCGTGAGGCGCAAACTTGTTTTAAGCCCAGGAAGAGGAGGAGGATTGAAGGGACAATCTGGGCAGCCACAGCATCCACTGCAGGCGGGCGGTTCTGCAATTCCATTAGGATGCTCAGTCCTATTATACACATCTTTCTGTCATGGAGTCTGAAACAATACACACTTGTTAGATAACGCGCAGATATTTTTACTTCAAGAATGTGTAGAGAGCAGTAAAGTCCTAGTGCTTGTCATGGCAGAAGACAATGTCACAAAAACCATGTTCAAAGTCTATATTCAAAGCTCCCAAACACATTATTTTCTTTGTTCTGAATACAAGTTCCCCACTGGAAAGTATCTGTCCTGTAACAATTACATACCTTTCAAGCACTGGTCAAATTTCTGGAACTGTTTCTGATTACCAAATGTAAAGTTTGTAACGCTATATAAATACTGTTTAATAGTTATGTAGAATATCTTGTCTTTAATAAAGCATTTGATACAGATTAACATCATTAAATAGGATGGAAAATTAATTCGCCTTGGCTTTGATAGCAGTACTGTTGCAGGGACTGAAGTTAGCAAAAAGACTACTAGGGAAGAATAATGATAAACAAGAACACACTGAATTGCAGGGTGCATTTATGGAGTGCCACAAGGCTAGCTGTATTTAAATACATTCATTGAGAATCCATCAGAATGGCTGTATTATGCATCCAATTTCCGACACTAACTCGAGACATATTGCTAACTCCAGTGAAAACAGGGAAATAATTCCACCATTTCAAGAACTGGCAGTACACTCAAACAGGGAACTTGTAAATGAGTATATCTCCAGTAAAGAAAAAAAAACCCTAATTATAAATAATTGAAGGGAAAGAAAATCATGGAATTAGTAGAAGAAAGATTTTTATGTGACCATAGTCAGGAAGCTAGGAAAGAGTCTATGCTTTTAAAAATAAAAATTGTCTTATAAACAAGACAGTGAAAAATTCTCTAACTGCCTCTTCAGATACTCTTTGGTTTTCTTTACTGGAAACACCAGTAGTACTCAACTCCTAATCAGTTTTACTTTGTAACAAAAAGGATACAAGTTAAGAGAGAAGAAAGTAATAAGACATGCACCACAGACTAGAAATATGATTTTAAAAGTGCTTAGAATTTTCTTCCCAAGATTCCCTATAATATGCTACTGAACTATAATATTCTTCGAGTAATACAAGTGACCATGCACTTCACAGCCTTCTGAACTTTACATGTGCTTAAACAAGGCTGGGGATCTGGAGGGATTTCATTACACCTCCCACATTGTTAGTCTTGTTAGGGCTTAGTGAAGTGATTCCATTCTCAGAGTAGCCAACAACAGCAATAAAATATACATAACAATCCATTACATTATGATCACTGAAGGCCTTCCAAGAAAAACAAAGTCAACTAGCACATCAAATGACATGCTTTGTCAAGTTGGGTTTGGCTGCTCTATACATGTGTTCAAAAATGCACCAAATTCAAGTGGGTGAAGCACTTAACACTTTCATCAGTGCTAACCGCAATACTGTCCTTTTCAGAGGAACGAGGCACAAAAGAGGGTACATAAATCAATCAAGGAAACTGAGTCAGAGGAACACGGTCTGCTTTCATGAAAAAAAACAAATTAACTCCTTATTCCTGTCAGCGTGTCTGTATTGAGAACAAGCGCATTGCCGTTTGCTCTCACACCGACACTGAGAAGCCCAAAATCCAAGCTCAAGATGACACTACTTATGAATGAAGCATAGACAAGTACAAAAGGAAATAACTTTCTCTATCTCCTCTCTCTGACAGAATCTTCATCCAAGTTTGACCAAACCTCTGTAACCTATGCACATCATCTTGACATTGTGGAGCCATTGTCATGGTTTGACAGGACAGCCTTTTCTGGTAAGGGGGATGGGGCTGTAAAGATGGCGCCTGTAAGAAGTTGTTTGCAACTCTCCCCAGCTCTGAGCCAGACCCACTTCTGAGCCAACTAAGACGCCTCCACGATCACTTTTTAAGAAGAAGCTGGAAGAGGAGGTTTCTTCCTCCATCTTCTTCCTGCTTCTTCCTTCTTCTGTCCTTTCTTCTTCTTCTGGCTGGTGGTGG
>WBNH01004110.1:116464-155768 GCA_013401255.1 Urocolius indicus | reverse complement strand
GGATGGGGGAGGGAGATCTTAAAGTGCTGGTTGTAATTTTCTCATCATCCTACTCCCTTTTGCTTTTATTCCATTCTGTTTTTTGTAGAATAAACTTCCCTACTTTCCTCTCTAAGTCGAGTACTGGAGTTTGTTTTGCCCGGAACCGTAATTGGCAGTGAGCCCTCCCTGCTCTTGTCTCAATCCACAACAACCTTGCTTATCTTTTTACTCCCATTTCGCTGGGGCCTCCACCATCCTAACAAGGGTGGGGGTGAATGGGAGCACCGAGCGAGAGACTGTCGTGGTGCTGCTGTGCTAGCTGGGCCAAACCATGACAAGCCATGAAATTTCTTCAAGACATATGTTTAATGAAAAGATTTCAGTGTACATGTACCAGAGTAGTTAATGACACTTGGCACTACCTTGTAAAATACATTTGAAAAAGCTATTGTTACACAATGCCAATTGCAAAATGCAACACAGTAAAATGTAAAAATAATCTTAGTGATGAAGTGGCTTAGCTAATACTAAATTTTCTGGACAGCAAATAAAAGTGCAAGAATCAAGCACTGCTGTTTAAAAGAGAGTCACTAGGAAGCAGCCCAAATAGCAAAAAAAAAAAAAAAAATACAGTATATTTGTCATGCTCTATTTTCAAGCTCTTGAACAGAGAAGTTGTAAAAATGAATACATCTTCAGAATATGCACGTTATTAGAAGGCCCAGTAGGACAGCAGTAATCCAGGCAACAAGCCATATTTAGTGAACTTGAGCCAGAAGGAGACTCGTTTCTTCCACCTGTCAGTAGAGCCAAACAGCAGGATAAGCATTTGCCTTGCCTGAAGTTCGGCATTCTATTTTGCCTCAGCTATATTAAGTACCCACAAGACTGAGAAAGGGAGTTTTATGTCACATGTCATGTCTATTTTCATAATGGCCAGGAACGGCTGTGGGACCATTCCTTTGCTATCAAAAGGCTCATTATTTCAGCACCTTTCTGTCTGCACAAGGAAGCTTGGATACAATTCTCCTTAGTGCTCTGAGATCCGTACTTACTTGGTCAGCAGCATAGAACAGTCCTCCCTAACAGTCGTGGACTCTACTCTGCATGCTCCCTCAGTGGTGTTTCGGCCCCAGAGTGCTAAACATGCAACACATGGCAGTGCAACGCACGACTCCTACGCAGGTCTATTTTTAACAAGTCATGTATGGTCTTAAAATCTGCGGGACATTTTCTTGCAAATACACTTGCTTCCAATACAGGACAAAAAGTTCTAAGAATCTTTTGTATTTGAAACCAAGATGAAAGTATTTCAAAGGGAAATCACTAAGCCTTTCCTTTACTAGTTAGCTGTGCTCCTTTATGAGAGGATCATGTTGCTTTCTATTACATCAATCCAATTCCCGGACAAACTGCAAATAATTAGCCATTTTCTTCTAGTTGCAAAGTTGGAACCAATCCTGTTTTCCTATACAAGACTGGGATTTAATATACAGCTCTGGGAAAACTAAGATTTCTAACTATTAAAACTCCTATCGAACAAATCCATCTATTTATCTTCCAAAAAAATCGAGTCACTTATTGAAGTATATGAATAAGTGAGCACTTAGTGAGGTTTTTTTGAAGCAAGTTAGGTTTTCCTTTCATACAAGTTTCCACAGAGAATTTTTAGTATGAGAACAAGCAAAAGTCTCACCCGAATTTCAGCTGTCAGGGAAAAGGTGGAAAGCAGTAAGGAACAAATGTTTCTAAAAATATCTTTACAATTTGAAGTTATTGTAGAAAACAATTAGAAATCAATAAATACAACATATTCTGGCCCACAGGCATTATGGGCACACATCCACAGATGCGTAACATCCATAAGGACATACCGGATTTATGCACAGTCTTACAATGAGGCCTGAGCTCTCCTTGCCTGGATCATTTTAAATACTTCAAATTTCTAATCAGTTTTAAGTAGTTTCTGTATTTTAATAACATGGAAGAACAGTTACTTATCTTAACATGCTGCTTTTCCTCCCCAATATGTATTATTTCTGCAGATTCCATCCCACACATTCACAGGTGCTGCTCAAGAAACACTGCAACCTGAGAGCGCACAGACATGCACAACCCTACTGATGGCAGAGCAGGATCTATGGGTACGAAGACTTCACAGGAGCAGAAGGACAGAGAGGTGTCAGATTTATGAGGAAAAAGCACCTCAAAAGGACACTATCTGTGGCTGACAAAGAAATGGCAGCAAGATTCACCTGGTCCTTCGTTCCTGTAGGTTCATCTACTTTGATCTCTTCCAGTTTCCCTAAGAGTGATACACTCTCTGTGAGTTTTCCAAACAATTCTAATGCAAGTCTTATAACTGCCTTGTATTGGAAAGCAATTTAACTGTAAACCAAAGCAGCAATAAATGATGGTTGGTGAGAAAAAGGACTGTGTGTCCACTGCTGTCTTCACTCATGAAGACAGGAAGTCTGCAGAAGTGGACCCAAGGAAAGGTTTCAGAAAATCCAGATTTTGGTTGCACTTCTGTGTTTTCCTGTTGAGTTAGGCCTCTGAATACCTGGCTGCTGTTCAGATTATGACCCTTACTGCCTTTACAAATGATCTTCTAGAAGCAGTGCTGTTCAGAAAGAAAGGGAGGAAGTCCCTACATCACATCACAGTGCCTGACAAGCAGTACTATAGCAACAGCCTTACACCTGAAAGCCGCATACTGAGGACACAGCACTGAAGGAAGAGTGATTTTTAGATTTAAGCAATATTACAGATACTTATTTCACTGTTGGCAGCAGCAGATCAGAGAGATACATTTTAATCTTCTGCTGTCATTCAAGTGCAGAGTCCGAGTAGAATCTAGCATCAGCATCTCTGAGTTTCATTTTCACGGGCTTTGCCAACCTTTGTCTCAGCTCGGAAGAATTTAGTTGAGCAGCAGCCGCAGTAGTTGATGTTTTTTGAAAAGCAAGACAAAACAACTGAAACTTAAGCTGTAGCTCACAGGAGTACTGGTGGTTGGAGCCTAGTCAGATCTGCAATGTTTTTCCCCTCTGGATCTGACTAGTTGCTCCTTGAATGCTCCAGGATGAACTGTTTAAGGCTATAAATCTCATTTTAAATTTCTTTTTAAAAAGGAATGACAAGCTTTCCACCTGTAGGGAGTATCTTTTTTCCTACTGTCTCTGTATGCATTCAGCATTTGATATGCAGTAGAAAAAGTTATAGCACAAAGAGATGAAACTCAAAAACTTCGCTTCAGCCATAAAACAATCAGTACTTGGAACTCTATTCTGAAGTCAGTAGATGTAAAAACAATTTAGTAATTAACAATACTATCACCACAAGGTGTGGGAGAGGTACACTTAAAGGTGTCATTTTTCAGCTACGGGCACTGCTAAAGAAATGAAGGACTTTGGGTCTTTTATGTCTTCTCGTCATCAACTCAAGTAACCCTTCTAATGGATGTGTATTGATGTTAAGATATATGGAGATATTTCATAAACACAGCAGGTAGAAGAATGCTTGTGATAATATGAACATATTCTTATAATGAGTAGGATATTTTTTTGCCCATGTTTTATCCACTCAATTTAGCATTAGCATTTTTTTTCTTTTCAAAGACAAACTGCTATGGCAGTATCTTCAAATACAAATATGAATGGGGAATTTGCACAAAGCTTGTACACAACAAATCAGACAATGTCTCCTGTATCTCCAAGTAGTTTTCATTCTAGTAAAACAGACAGAACAAACACGCAGTCTATGCTGCAATTTAACAAACCACTGCACTTTCATCCTCTTCCCACTAAATTATGTGCTTAAGGCACAGGAGGCAGGAAAGCAATTTTTACCATGTACATTTGGTATGTGCTTTAAAAACACTACAAAGGACATGCTGAGAGCAAAACCTGCGTATACCAGTTGGTCACTGATTGATTGGAAGTCAGTATTTTATTACAGTTAGGCTAAAGGTAATATAGAGCTATAATGCACCACGTAGTTCTAAATTCAAGACAGACACCAAGGCAATGATGTAGCTGTACCAAGGTGGCATATAATTCCATTCAGAGAAGATTAACTCAAATAAGAACTGGTATGGAAAGAAGCTATTTAGATATCTGGAGAGTGGAGAAGCCATTTTATAAGAAACTCCCTAGAGACTTGGTTAGAATTGAGAAGACAAGAGCCTACCAATAAAAAAGTAGAAACAGAATGACAGCCTACGGGTCAGAAGCTGCCTATCTTGACCCATGCTCACTCATGCCATGCCTCTGAACACAGTGCCACTTCACTTAGTCTGCTGGTATAGACTACGCAGGGAGAAGTCACGTTCTAATCCTATCTGTATACTTGCAGTCGGATGGCAGCCTCCAGTGACAGAACATATAACAGAAAGGTGAGAGGTAGCTGCTAACTACATCTGACCATCTGCTTTGCCCCTTTAGGTGGATTTGAATTTCACAGTCAGACACCACATCTCAGCTGAAAGGCAAGCACTAACTGTCAAGCGCTGGATTTCACATCCACCCAGCATTAAGTGTATGCTTAGCTATGTGATGACAGGCCTTGTTCACCTTCATTTACTTTACAAATGTTCAGCTGCTGCCCAAGTGCACACCACTGCAACATAGACATGTTCAAGGGAGGCTGGAATGATGTTTAAGTTAAGGAGGATACTTAAACAGCCAGTACATCAATGGCAAAATGATAAATATGCAGGTTGATCAGAAACTACTCACAGGGATTAAAATCAGAGTGTGGGATTCTCTGGACAGAATAATGGGGTTTTAATATGAAATATAGCAGTTAAATATCATCTATAAAATATAGTCCAGAAATTACGTTTAATAAAAATGATAACATCTCACTGAAATCCTGCTGGTCAGCTCTGAATATTACCCTCAATGTATACTGCACCATCTCCTGGAGACGCTGATAGTCTGTGATTAAGGAATTTTAAAGAATTCTGAAATGTATTGTACCCTGGAAAACTTACATGGACATAAGTCACCTTTACTGGCATCACAGCAATTAGACCTGGTGTGGATTACTGTTACTTAGATTAACCAAAGAATGAAAAGATTTTCATCAACATTATTAGGGATACAAACAGAAATGAACAACATAATATCAAGGGCTTTTAAATACAAAACCTCACAATACTTGCCCAAGAAAACAGTCTGTGTCATTCATCCACTGGTTTATGAACTGTGCAGTGATGGGCTCAGGATTGTGTGGAAATCTGATGTTCTCCAAGGTGTGTAGAAGTAGGTCAGGATTGTAGTAGAGCGCAGCTATGGCAACCTGAAGACACATGGTGCGAAGCTCACTTGTTTTAACTCCTCTAGTTAACCGCTCCAGAACAGCCTCCACAAAAAGTGGAACACACTGGGCACAGAAATGTAAAAGAGAAGTAAATTTTAAAAATAAACAACCAAAACAGGCGTTGTAGATGTTGCCAGATTATTCAAAAGGCTAAAATACCTTTAGCCAGGTAACTGAAGTTCAGGTATAATCTAGACATGCATACTATTCACCTTCTAATATGAAAGCATTTTAATCCTCTCATTACGTGCCTATAAATCTTTCCCAAAACTCCTATTCTGAGCTAAAAATCGTCAATGTTATTCTCAGCACAGAGAAGAACATTCAGGGCCATTTGATGAAATTTGTTCTAGCATGTATAAAAGGTTTAGAAAAAAACTCAAAGATATTCTCATCTTTCAATAAAGATATCCAACAATTTCAAAACTAACAGGCATTAAAGATTAAATTACCTACATCTACAAGGAAAAGAAAATAAGTTTTTTTCTAATAAATGTAAAGTGATGTTAAACTTTTTACAAAATTGAGTGAGTTTATTTAGATAAAAATAAAACCTGCACAAACGTCTACTTCTATGTAAACTTCAACATGCAGGTTTATGCTTTATGATAATTTGGGAAGCATTATGAATGTTTTAGCTTATGAGCTTCAGTTCTTGTGCAACTATTTTAATTCACAGAGTTGTGGAGCTCAATTAAGCTTTCCACCACATCCTTATTTCAATGCAAATTTATACATTTCACTTTAATCCCTTCCAGATTTCTTTTATAAATAAAATCTTTCAGTGAACATTTTTATCTTCAATGACTTCAGATTTACATTAATAAAGTTGTATCAGTTTCAATGAAATTAACTGAAAATTTATCAGTGAAGCCCATGGATTGAACTGTGGCAACATCAAATGTGCTCTGTTAAAATAATTTAGGCTGGAGCATTATGTGAAACATAAGACCAGAATTTAGCCATTAACAGGAAAAATATTGCTGCTTGAAAGTGTGTTCTAAGAAACTCTGGAAAATTGTGATTATGTTTTTGCCAGCAATTAAAATCCATGCTAAAAATTCTTCATTTCTAAATGCATTAACTCAAACTATTAAAATATTTATTTAAAATATTAACAAGGATCAAGTTGCTTGGAGAAACAGTCTCGGTAGTTCACTACATATAGTTCACCTCCCAGTCACAACAGTTTTAACAATGTGTGTTTTGTATCAAAATGGAAGTTCTATTAGGAGAAAGCCAAAAAAAATGGCATTCCTGCACATCATATTGTATCCTTATCGTTTAGTGTACATTGATTTTACAGCCATACACACTAATGTCTAATCTCAGAAAGAAAAAAAGAAAAATAACAACCTTACAAACTCTCCTTTGCTCATTTACTTCTCTCTCTCTATTTCTCCCCATTCCTACACTTCACATTTCCCTCAAATTCTCCAATTCCAATTGCTTTTCTCAGGAATCATACAGGTATCATTGGAAAGCAGTGAAAGAAAAAATCTGTTCAATATTTATCACCTGGTCAATACCCCTTCCTTTGCATTGAAGAACAATTACTTCTAGGAGTTTGGCTGCGTGACACTCTGCATCTTCTCCAGCATCTCCTGTTAATACCTAAAAACCAGAATGACAATTTATTTGTCAGTATAAACCACTGACAACTTTGAAAGTAAGTGTTCCCATACCTGCATACATCAAAAAAAAAAAAAGGGTAAAAACAGATAAAGATTGCTTCACATTCAGAAGAAACTGCTATAGTTCTTTCAGAATGTTAGTATCTTCATATATCATCACTTTCTCGTTTTTTAAAGGAAAAGTTACTTATAAGAATCATTCACATTTTACACGTTCTGTTTACATTTTTTAATTCTAATAGACACTTGCAGATTATCAGCCTAGAAAAGTAAAGTCCTATCTCTAGGCTAGTTTCTCATTAAAAACCAAGACGTATGCAATCACTCTATGTATATGCACATACAAGTGAAACTGACTGCTTCTTCTCAGTACCTTTTGACCTTACAGTCAGTATTAATCAAACGTGGCAAGGAAGAAGAATTGTCAAATACATTCCATTTCTGTAAGTTTCTTAAAAATAAGCAGGTAGGTAGATGTCTAATACTCTGTGCAAATCAAAAAACTGTGCAAATGCAAAAAACTGTGCAAATCAGAGAAACGGTGCAGCATGATCATAGAATCGTAGAAAGGTAGAGGTTGGAAGGGACATTTAGAGATCATCTAGTCCAACCCCCTTGCCAAAGCAGGTCCACCTAGATCTCACACTTTATTGTAATTGAGAGAATCCACGTAAAAGAGAAACATTATAAATGTAGGAAGAACTTCAAAAGAGTTTGCACTTTAGCTGACAACTAGAGAATCCAGTGACAAGATAACAACCCAAGGAAATCAGGCTTCATTAATTCCTCTACTCACCAAAATAGCTGTTCATAGAAGAGAGTCAAGATGAACAGCAACTTTATCCCACACAGATTTATGCGTGTAATTTTTTTAAAATGCATGTCACTTAAAAAGCTTGAAGGTGTTGTGTGTACTCAGAACTGAGCAGAGACCGAATTTCATTTAATTCTGAAATGACTGGCCACCATCTGGCATGTTCAAGTCATTCCTCCAATTTGATTGTTAAATACCAGTCATAAGCGCAATGGTAAGGATGGGAAGGCTTACCTTTTTGCACATAGCATAAATGATTTCTAAATGCTTCGGGTTAGACAGTAAAGTATCAGTGTCAATGGTCACATAATTATGCAAGAGAGGCATCATATCTGCAGAACAGGGAGGGAAAAGAGAAAAAACGTTACAAACTAACCCATGAAACCAGTGAGTCCTATAATGGAATTCATTAGCTCAGATTGTTGGATATAGCTGGAAATTCAAACTCTGCAAAAGTCTGTTCTAACAGAATTCTTTATACAGTGCACCACGTAGGGTGCATTCTCAGAAGAGGAAACAGAATAGGACTATATTTTTTTTAATTAATTGGTAGTTTCACATTAACTTTGTATATTTCAGCTTTCTTTGAGTTCAGGACCTCCTGTAACAGCTGATTACACTGACGATTTGACCCTACTTAATGCTTCTCTTAAATATGCTCTTGCTATACTCCCACACTAAACAGACTGTCAGGGTATGACTCAAAAGCATCATCGTTTTAAACAAAGACACCAAAAGGAAGCGACCCTTGATAAGGTGAGTTTTAGAGATGAATTCCAAAGCAGTGGAAACATCAACAGAAGTGGCCATACCTGCAAAATACTCAAAGCAATCCTGCTGGAAAACCTCATATAGAACACCTAAAAGCTGCCACATTTGAGGTGAAATCATCTGGCATGTCAAGCTGTAGGCCAACGACAGAATTTCTTCATAAAACTCTGGAAAGGAGAAACAATTTGAAGTAGGGTGCTTTAAAAAAAAATAAATAAAAAGAGGAACTTGCAAATATCTTGAAATCTGAAACCAAACCCCAAATCATACAACAGCTAGAAGACAGCAATTGGTAAGTAAAGCAATACGTACAAATTCAAAGAGACTCTTTTAGATGAGCCTTATGTTTGCTATAGTTAGTTTTTTATTATAAATACACTCCAGAACATCTGCACATCAAAAACTTTGCTTAGAAAGGATTTACTGAAAAATATTTTTGCTTTCCCAACTTTTACTTTTTTCTAAAACAGCTTATCACAAAACTGTGTTTAGTTCTTCAGTGTAGAATACTGATAAAGCAGTCATTTAAATGCAGACCATGTCCAAAAAATACTCATGTAATTGTAGATGTTGTGTTTTAACCACAGCTAGCTAGAATTATAATCAGAATTGCATCTTGTGCTTTTGACTCTGACCTCCAAAACACAACAACCAGCTTGACTAATGTACAAGAAGAGATTAGGAGATACAAATCATAATAGCGAATTATCATCCTTTTTTCCTTAAAAGAAGCACACACACAAAAAGATGAAGTTCTGTTCAAGAAGATAGTATTGTTGCAATAATTAAGGGGTTTTTTAATGTAAAAACATGTAATGTTTTCCAAAAGCTACCTGTAAAACATACCTATAACATGTTTCTGCAAAACAAGGCCAATGATCTGTAAACAAATGCTCTCAAGCTGTTGAGTTATCTGAAATACAAACATACAGTAGTTTATTTTAAATCTTAGAAATATAGTCATTTCATCAATGTATTTGACTAATTCAGTCCAGGAAGTTCTTCAAAGCAAAATGGCCTGTATCAATTTTTAAATGATGCATTAACAGTTACAGTATTATGAAATAAGATCTCACTGATTTAAGTCCTCAAATTCTCAATAAACAGTATTGCTTTAAAACTTGTCATTTACTGCATTTAAAATAAAAATCTTACGTTATGGTAAAAAGGAAGAAAAGAAGAGATGCTTTTGCTTAAGTTTTATGGAGACCCTCCCAGAGTAGGCTGAGTAAGAGGAACACATGAAGCATACCGCTGTGCTGAAGTCATGATTCAGCCTTGCCACATTGGACAGAGAGACTACATTTACCAATTAAACTAAATTACAAGGAGAACTATAAGGCCACATTATAAGTCTAATTAAAACCAGCAAATACAGACATCACATGTCATTGCCACAGGTCATTCATTACAGTCTTGTCAGGCTTTCTGGGCTTGTTCTAGCAATGAGATTGTGTGACCACAGGTTCGTCCACTTACCTTCAAAAAATTGACTCACAATTTACCATCCACTAAACTCTCCATAGTTAACGGTGAAAGGAAAAGAATTTCTAAGGAGTTTTTATCCTCATATATCATTTATATATATCACTTCTAAAATTATTTAAGATCCTGAGATGAAGAGTATTCTGCACTCTTTGTTCTTCGAGCAACATTAAAACAAGCTGCTAAGTTTATACCAAAAATACTCCAATCTCAAAAGTTTTCCTTAGTTACCGACTAGCTGCTGCTCTGGTCAGTCACTGAACCCCTTGTCACTTCAGTCTGCCCAGGAGGTAGAAATAATCTTTTTCTTCCCTGATTACGTGACATGTAGGTTTACATTGCACAACAACTGGGAAACCAAATCCTAGGAATTCTATCCAAGAAATTGCTCAGTAAACAACAAACTATGAATCACCATTGTAGAGAATCAAGCTTATGCAAAATAGTTCTCCCTAAAATCTATTTAATCTATGTAGTGGTTTTGGCCTGGGCCAGGTTTTTCAGTAGCAGGGGGGCTAGAGAGGTGGCCTGTTTAAACAAAGAGAGTTGCCATAAGCTTCCTCTGTAGCTGACAGAGTTAGGGCCAGTCAATTTTAAGCTGGACCTTGCACCTGACCCAGGCCTGGCCAATTAGTGATGGAGGTAACGCCTCTGTGAATAACATATTTGTGAAGAAGTTGTTGCGCAGTGGCAGAACTGCAGCAGCAACAGGGAGGGAGAATGTGAAAACATCTCTGCAGACATCAGTGTCAGAGGAGAAGGAGGGGGAGGAAGATGCTTAGACCCTGAAAGAAAGACTCCGCTGTGACCTGTGGTGCAGCCCATGATGAGGCAGCTGTGCCCCTGCAGTCCATTGAGGCCACAAGGGAACTGAGATGATACACTCGCAGCCTGTGGAGGACTCCACTCTTGAGCAGGTGGATGTCTGAAGGAGGCTGTGACTCTGTGGAAAGCTCACCTTGGAGCAAATTCCTGGAAGGACCTAGGAGTCTATGGGAAGAGAGGAGCCCACGCCAGAGCAGGTTTGCTGACAGGACTTGTGATCCCATGAGAGACTCAGGCTGGAGCACTCTGTCCCTGAAGGACTGTTCTCCCAGTGGATGATCCACTTTGGGGCAGGGTGTGAGGAGCTGCCCCTGTGGGAGGCCCCATGCTGGAGCAGTTCATGAGGAGCTGCGGCCCATGGGAAGGACCCACGCTGGAGAAGTTCATGAGGGACTGTCTCCCGTGGGGAGGGACCCCACAGTGTAGCAGTGGGAAGTGTGAGGAGGCCTCCCCCTGAGAAGCAGCAGCAGCAAAGTCCATCTGTAATGAACTGACTGCAACCTCCATCCCCCATCCCCTGCGCTGCTGGTGGGGAAGGAAATGGAGTCTCGGGAAGTGGAGGGGTGGGGGGAGGTGTTTTAAGACAGTTTTATTTCTCATCTCCCTGGTTTTATTGTTTCTTTAATAAAAAACCTTTTTCTGCCTCAGTTGAGTCTGTTTTGCCCGTGACGCTAATTGCCAAGTGATCTCTCCGTCCTTATCTCAACTCACAAGCAGTTTGTTATATTCCTCTCTCTCTCTCTCCTGTCCAGTTTAGGAAGGAGAATCATATTATGACTGGGTGGGTATTGGGCTAAACCACCACAATTTATTTTAATACAATTAAAATACAATTTTAATACAATTAAAATCCCATGAAATGCGTACCAGAATGAGGGCTAAGAATTTTACCTTCAGGATATAAATTCCCCTCAAAGTCAAGAGTTAACAATTAAGAAATCACAAAAGTAAAATGGGCTTTACATTCCAATTTGTCTGAGATCACTTGGTACTAATTCACCATCCTGCTATAGCTACTGCACATTCATGTAAGCTCAATTGATGCAACCTACACAGAAGTTCTTGTTGTTATGAATGAAAGGCATGAGGGAAAAATGGGAAAAAAGACATATAAAAGAAAATCTGACCTCCTTGTGATCTTCCACAACTGTCAGGATAGTGTCAATTGTGTGCAAGATGCCCATGGCCATAACTGTTTTGTCCTCTACTTCCTCATACTCCTCACTCTGAAGTACTTTTCCAAATATTTCAGCCTATGAAAAAAAAACCCAACCAACATGACATTCAAGAACAAACTCACATTTCCAATTTTTCATGCAAAACTAAGATAGCTAATGCAACAGCAGCAGTGTCTTATCTGTAAGAGCTGTCGGCATTGAAAAATATGCTCCTTACTTTTGAAAGGGGAATATAGAAAATTAAAACCTCTCGTTTTGAAAAGTCTGTCTATGTTAAGTCATTTGAAATGTTAAATAGTTAGAGCTTGGCTCATTAAAACCAGTGACAAAATTCAATATCTTTGAAAAACCTACAGGTTTTAAAGACACTTCATATAGAAAAAAAATTGCTGTGAATACTATAGGTAGACCTTTATGAAGATTATGTTAAACTGTGTACTTCAATGTCTACATTAAATGTTTAACAAATTAGGCACAGGCTTCTGACTGGACTGTAATTTTACTATTGTCTCTTACCAGGTGTTGAGTCATGTCAACGGCGATAGTAGCTACTTCCTGATTGTACTCACAGATCATCTTCTGGATTACATTAGTAAGATCATCATTTTCCGTCTCTCTGACAATGTGCAAGAGCTCTTGCATAACTGGCCTTACATAAGGCTTCACATATTCCTTGGCTAAAAAAAAAGTTAAAATTTGAAAAGAGGTGAAATCAGCTATTTGTCAGCACAAATATACAGCATTTCAAAACTCCTAGGTAACTGATTCCTCCTGAACAAAACATTTAATTCACTACAAAAAAACAAACAAACAAACAAACAAGAAAACCACAAAACTCAAAAAAATCTATCCAAAGTAGTTTTACAGCCCATAACTAGTACACTAAGAAAGTAAATAAATGGTACATTTATCACATTCGATACTGAAATTCCATCTGCTTCAAAAATCCTGTTACGGAGGAATACATTCCCTCACACAAAGGCAGCATTTGCTCTTAAACATACACACTATTTCACTTCACTAAAGAAAATCCAAGACAGGTGCTATTTACTTTCTTTTCAAATATATGTTGATTTTAACTTCTTTTGTGACAAGACTTGCTGTAAAACTTGAAGTCAGAATTCTGGGATGTATACAGTAACTAATGAGCCAGTGAAGCTGTCTAAACATGATGAAATGTTCTGAAATCTGTCTTTACAAGGTAGAAATGTTTAGATAAATCTGCTCCAAGCTTCTCATTTCTACAAAAAAATAAAAAAAAAAGATCAGCGTATGCAACTGATGAATCACTGTAGCATACCTTGCTCTTGGTTGCTTATTAAAGTCTGAAGAGCTATGGCTGCTTCTACTTTGACAGGCATTTCTTTATCATCAATCAGGCTCTTCTTTGCCAACTCTACTGCATTCCTCAAGTTTAGCTCATTGTGAAATTTCAGAGCACTGAATGAATGAAGCACCCAACAGGACTGCATAACAAAAAGAAAACCAAGTTAGGACTATTGCAATTTTTAGTACTCTCTGATCCAAAACCAATGCTATCTGTCTCTCTGTTTGTACCTATAGGGGATTTTTTTCCCTAATTACAGTGTATACATACTGTAAATGTAACAGCTTTTGCTCTCAAGCAGTTCTTTCCCAAATTCCAATAAATTGGCCCTCCTGGGGGAAAAAAATCAGAACAGATATTGAAGAAAAGTGTTTGTTTAGGACCAACATGGGCACTCAGGGATCTTCCTCAAGCTAAACTCAAACTGACGTTATCTACTCTACTCTGTGGAAATCCTACCTATTTTTCTTGGCCATCCAACCACTCTAGTTATTGAGATCTGCTAACAAAAAATGGTCACAAAAGGGCTACAAGCAGTGCTCAAATTCTCCAGTGTGACTGAAGAGGTCAACAATAATAAATCACAGACTTTCAATTGATTCATTTAAATGACAAATAATTTTTTACATCAAAATGCTGAAAAATTACTGTACAAGGTCATTAGTTGAAATTTTACTATGCATGTACCCGGTTTCTTTCATTAACATTCAGACCGAGGTCAAATTGCAAAGGAAAGAATCATGGCAAATACTGAAATCAATGCAACTGGTGAACTTACTCTAGCTCTGAGGTACCCCAGGTTAGACATGAACAATGGAAATACGTGATTCTGTAACATCAGTTCCATTTGATCCTTGAAGACACTCTTCTGTTGATGTAAATAAAAATTAACTTTGGAGACCATTCATTTTATATACTTCATTCTAATCAGTAGTTCATTTCAACTATCAAGCATGGGGAATACAATGATTTGTGAGAGAATACCTTTATTATGTAGACAAAGAGATCTGGATCTCATACTTTAAACTAAATAAACCTCATAAGCATAGCAAGTTTAAAGTCAGGTTAAGTGAAAGATATTCAACTCATTATATTACTGATTCCAACTGATTTTTCCTGAAGTTTAATAAGGATCAATAACTCAGGACCTCCATTCTTCCTACAAAGGAGTACATACATATCTGAAGATACATTTAAGCTTAGTATGAAAACAATATGATTCCAATGACCCACTGTTACTATAAGCATCAAAACAAAGTATTTTAGACACTACAACGATAATTCACCCTTTTTGTGTGTTTTGTAATGGACTAAGGTAATTCACTTTAATACATATCTCCTAGTCTGGAAGTTATTTTATTAAAACTGTTCTTCACTATTCCAACCTTGGCAAATCCCAAAATAAGCAAAGGAAGCCAGGACCACCAGCATGGACACTTAGGACTTTCCTAGCACCTATAACCCCTGGGATACTACAGAAGGTACATACTGGGGACTGTGTTACCATCTGAAGGAATGACTCAGTAGCTAAGACAGGAAGAAGGTGAAAGAGGACATTCAGTACAAAATGTATCTTAGGTGATCACCAATGCATAAGTCATTTTTTCCCCATATTGATTCCCAAAACTTCCTGAGAGGTAGATGAAGAACTGTGCAGAGAAAAAACACAGCAAAGGGAAAATTATTTTCCCTTGCACGCACAGGTGATAGCTTTGCATGCATTAAACTAGGGAGCTGCTGTGGAAAGTCAGGTGGCTAAGGCAGGGTCATTTTGTCTATGAGCTCCTCACAATCCCTATCTTGGTCAGTACATCAGCCTGAAAGCATTCACACATTTAGTACTTTATGCAGAACCAGTTCACGCAATTTTTCAATCTGTCAAATCCAAAACACAAGAAATTTAGAGCTGAGAGGAGTCTGCGGTATTTGGGGATTATTACTCTTTTATAAAGTATATTATAACCTTATGTTCTAAGACTGAAAATTTCAAATAGGAGTATACTGGAAAAAATCTTTTTTTTTCCCTCAGGACAGAGATAAATGGATTTAGAAATTCCAAGTCAATATGAAAGGCTCCTTATAACACAAACAATGTCCTCCTCTTTCACTGTTATACTCCAGCACAAGAGAGGACACTTACAGTCCAATGTAATCTACAAAAAAAATTGCAAAAGTTACTGATGTTTCAAGAATTTGGATCAGATCATGGATTGGTACACTGATAAAGAAAGATGTAAATGTTGGTAAGATGTTGCCTGTAACACGAAGACACATCCTGTACAGAGAGACAACTCACATGAACTAAAACACTTTTAAAAGGAAGCCTGTAGCACAAGGCTGCCATCCTCATGTTAAAAGTGCTAACTTTTTGGCAGTTACTTTTGGTAGGGAGAGAGGATATACTTTGGACTCCACCATTTACAAAAGTAAAAGGGAAACCGTAATCAGTATGACATTACAGAGTGACAACGTGGATTATATGTGTATTCAAACTTGAGAAAAATACTCAAAATTCTGAAGATACCATCTATATAAAAAAAAAAAAAAAAAGGAGGAAGAACAGAAGCTCTGCTCCTTGCAGTTATTTTATACACTCACAACTGACTGATTCAGACTTAAAGCCACACATTGCAGAGTAACAAAGCTGGGAAGCTACAGAAAACATTCCTGCAACATGTTAAGTAAACACTTTTCTGGAATCAAAAGAAGCCCACAACAGTCCAGGCATTGCTAAAGGCAATGTTATTGATGGATTTAATGTTTGCTTTCTTAACACTATTTTACTAGTGTAACAGGAGAGGACCAAGAGACTGTTGTGTAGCCAACAAATAGAGCTTTAGAGAAAGTCAAGAAGAAAAACCTGCATATAAAATGGGAATATAAAAAACAGGAAAGAATTTAAATATTTTTAAAGAAATAAAGCCTCAGATTCCTATTGCAAAGTGTGATCTCTTTATAGACTTTTATAAATATGGCTAAGGGCTAGCCATACTTTATAAGCTAAGACTTTTTTTATTATAGAAATGGCAGTTGAAAATAAGAATTACAAACTTTTTTCGCTTCTTTAACCACTTACCTTCAGTAAAATATCTGCTAGAGATCCTATAACATGTAAAGCTCCATCTTTTTTCCTTGGATCAATGTTTGGCTCTGTCAGAATCTGGTAGCAATATGCCATCATTTTTGGTAATACCTATGTGAGACAGAAAACACACATATTCTTTTTGTCAAATTATTTTTATAGCATTGTTTAAGTAAAACAAACAAACAAACAAACATTTTTAAGCAGAAATTTTCTGTTGTTAAGGCAACTGTGAAGTTCTACGTGTAGCATCTTTCCATAATTAAATCAGAATTGTCCTTTTTCAACTCTTCAGCCAAACTTGTAAAAATTAAAATTATCCCCTTGAAATTTCACATTAGTAACAGTAAATAAGGTTGTTTTCCTGAGACAAATGAAAAATGGCAGTGAAAAGACAAGAAGTTCAATCAATACTTCACACTTTTTTTCCCCTTAACTTCTCTTCTGGCTCTCACACATGTGTACATGTATGCATGAACATGTATATATTCGAGAACAGCTTGGACTAAAGCCTCATACACGTATTTTTTATCTGTTGATTTTGGCAGTCACTTTTAAAGTTGACCAGACTTTGAAAGATTTCTTGGCAAAACCGATTACTTAATGTCATTTCCACACCCTCTGTGTGCTTTTCAGATATTATGACATTTTGCCTATCTCAGTACAAATTCTGAAAATGAGAAGGTCAGTGGGCAAGGACTGTTTTGACAATAAAGAAGTAGAAAAGATATAAGCTATTCTACCTGACATAAAGATTATGCTCTTCTCTGAAAACCCATCTAGAAACGGAGCTCCATGTTTACTAGATGTTAAAATGGTACCCAAGAAAAAGTTTTCAGTCTTAGCAAACTGACATATTCTTTCCAGGGCTTGGCCAGGTACTTTTGTACAGATCACTCTAAGTATAGAAAGATCTACAGAAAAAGTTACACCATTTAAAGTGCAGCTATATAAATTTTTTTCATTTTTGCTAATTTCATTGCTGTCAATGTGAGTTTAAATAGCATCAGTGACTATTAATAAGGATCAGGTTCCTTTTTTCCCCTGCTACAGTTTAGGATACTCAGAACAGCAGTGATAGGGGCTGTTTGGGAAAATACCAGTGCATCTATTCCAAGTCAGTTCATATCCAGCAGGTTAACTTTAAAGCTGCAAGAGGAATCCACTTATTTATTTATTTATACATACACCTATGTTTTAATTACCCCAAAACTGATTGCATTCAGACAAGAAAGTGTTTGACTATGTATTAGCAAATAGATTTTTCAAGACTAGTTTCCTGTAGCACCTTCAAATCTAAGGAAAAATGACCTTATTCAAGAAATTTCAAATAATTGAAAAACATTAGTTCCTCACCTCTTTTCTCTTCTTCGCAGCAGTATACAGGAGATTCTGAGCTGCTGTTGTTGTGGATGCATAATCCTCAAACACATCTAATAAATTGAAAGACAGAAGACAAAAAAAAAGGTCCTTTTCTGAATTATATAATAAAAAGTTTATCAACTATGTTTTTTGCAGGATATCACAAATTCAGGATGACTGTGTAACTTCAAAAGTATTGACACATGGTTAAAGAGTCAGACTGAATCTTATGCCCCGTAGCTTATAAAGCCTTAGCTTCCTGCCTTCCTAATCTACTGACCACTTGTCATTCCCTTTATTAGGAATGCATTACTTATTCATTAATTCTTCTGAGACCAGATATTTTAGCGATGAAAAATCCTGTTTTGAGGGGTTTTTAAATTGAAATCACTATAGGAAGAACAATACATTCCAGTATCATCTGTATACCATATGTACACATTTTTTGATTGATTTTATTAGAACCCAAGGGATACTTTTTGTATGTAGAAACTACTTGGATCTAGGGTAGTTTTAAATCTGATGAAGTTTGAAGCTTTTTAGCTTAATTCATTACAAGTAAAAATCCTTTAATCATATTGAAAATATAATTTATGTTTTGAAAAAATTAAAAGTCTGTGCTGCCAAACATGATCTAATCCAAACATTCCCACACAAATTGAATTATATAAAAAGAACTAAAATGTTAGTCTTAAAACGTGGTTAAAATTTAACATTAACTTTTCTTGAGAACTTGAATATAAAAAATTATTAAGAAATACTACCAGACTACTGGAATTCTCATTTCAAACCCAAATACCCCTCACTAAACTTCACACTTGTGATTTTTTTTTTTTACCTTCCACATTACAATTTCAATCTGTATTTAACTATCTCCAGTACATATAAAAATAGGATTTACTACTTACACAGAAAGAGCTGAATTCATATACCAAAAATCAGCACCGTATTGTGTACTCCAGTGATCAGCACTATATTCTGATTAATTTCTTGCATAACAAATCTCAAAGTTTAAAAAATTATTCTATGAACAGTTAAATTCTGGTTTCACATATGTTAATCCCAAATCAACTAATTCAAAATTCTCAAATGCTACGTCTCTGTGGTGCCTGTTTACAGGAGTTTTGCATCTAAAATTGTTACATTTTTTAAGTACTCTTTTTATTTTTCGACAACATAACTCTTTTATGAAAAGTAATTATTCATAATATGGTCCTATGTGATATTCCCAAGATCTTGCACTACATCCTTTGAAAGAACACATGTATCTAATTCTCTTACAATTTAGTAACAATAATTGGCAAAAAAAATACTGAAGACAACAATTTTCAATAGGGAAAGAGCAAGTCAGGCCTCTTCTGGTGAAAGTGAGAGCTGCAAGAACACTCAGACAGCTAATACAACCACAGTTCAGGGAACCTGGCACAAAAAAGTGAGCAAGCAAGGCTATTTAGGCTGCACTAAGTACATGTGAAATAGAAAAAAAGTTCAAAAAATAATGTAGTTTAAAGCTACCAGTCAATGGCCAAAATTCACTTGATCTACCTTCTTCTTTAACTACAGATTGTTGAGATTTAAGAAACAAATTTTCCTCTTTCTATTGTTTAGAACTTTGGTGAAGTGAGAGACATTACAGAGGCCATGCTGTTAATTAGGACTCCAGTGTACTGTTATGATGACAGTGAAAAAGCAATGCTAAACACAAACATTTACCAAATTTCATGCGGATATATTCATATGGATCCTCTTGCCAGAGCTCTTCGTCCTCATCTTTGTAGCACATTAGAGAGAATATCACTTCCTCTGTTATACTCTAATATTAGAGAAGTCAAACACACATAAGTACACAGAAAATCAAATTCCAGTACAGCTTCCTTCCATTATTCACTATATCTACTTTTCTGAAGAGTAAAACTATTTAAACCGATGCTCTTTTATTTTGGCTAACAGAAATAAACTTACAATATCCACCTTTGTTTCACAACAGTCCCAGACAGCAGTACTTGTATCTTTATAATAATGCAGTACCACACAGAAAATAGACTTCAGGGCATAGTCTATAAACATAAGAACACTGCACTCTGTGGAATGACCTCACCAATCCGACACTCGATAATGAATTTTAGGGTTCTTCCTCTTACAAGTCATGGGATTAACTAGCTACAGCAGGAGAACTCATGGTATGAAAAAATAAAAGCATGAAGATAACTTTTCACTTGTTCTTAGTTCACTTACAAAACATGTCCTGAAAACTGGGTTCATTTCTTCATAGTTCACGTTCTCTGCCCACTATCTTTGCACTACAATCAATTATGAATTTCCAAATCTATAGTAGCTAACAAAAGCCAGAATATTGTGACTGTCTGGCAGACTTAGTTACAGAACAGAATCCGTAATTGAGTTAAGCATCTGCAATAAAATGTAGTCACAACATTGAAAAAAACAACCACATTCACGTAGAAATGCTATTTTTTGCGCAGATAGACTACTACATGGAAGATTCATGAAGCCTTTAAAACAATAAACCCCACCAGTTTTTCAGGGGTTTTTTTAACCACTCTGATGGCACGTAGCATTATGGTTTTATGCACTCACCTGTATGTGTGGCTTCATTTGCTTCCATGTTACAGAGTGAATAACCCCTTGGTTCAGATAATTTAATGTTTGCTGAAGAACACGTGGTGCAACATAGTCTTTTTGCCTGTATTGGTCTAAGATTCTTAAAAGAACCTAAAGAAATGACAAATTGATACTTTTAAACAAAGACTGAAAATTCTCTGTCATGCACAAATATGCAGTGTACTTCAGTGAAGGTACATGGACAGATTACTTGGTTTACATCAGAGGTTCCAGTGTTACTAATCACTGTTATTTCTTTAATCCAAAAACCAGAAATATTTAAATATTAAGGACCTAATCCTGCAAGCATTTATGCACATGGATATCTTTACTACTAGCCCCACCATGTGACCATTTGTGATTGCAATCCAAAGACATACTTCAAGATTCACAGTTTACACAGGCCTCAGCAAAATTTGGAACAGATAAGGAAAAGGCACAGTTTGATTTTCCAACTGGTTGGCTTCTAAATCTGTTAGTGGTGTTTGTGTTCATTTTTTAAGGACAGGCCCCTAAAGAAGGCAAATTACTTTGGAAGAACAGTGATAAGAATAGAAACACTAAACTAGAATGGAAAAATAGGTTATCACCTAAATCTATGAATCAGAAGACATACCGAACTGTTAGCTTCAATTACCTGTTGTAATCATCAGACAGTATGACCTGCTATCACAAACTCTATCACACAAAGCTTCCCTAATACCGAGGATTGCTCCACTAAGGAAAATCTACAGTACAAAGCCACTCATCTGCACTAATGGCAGATGAACAGTGAGTGTTAATAAGTGTAAAGAACTGTCATGTACATAAATAACAATAAAAATCAAAGGCAATGCATAATAAAACACTGAGTCACGTTTTTAGAAAGATGGCTCTGCTTCGTAATTTTTCACATTACAATAAACATTATTTTGAACATAACTTCTTCATTAGAAGTACTAAGTCTGATCTTGTCTTTTTTACAATATGCTCCTCAGGCAAGAACTGTATACATCTCAGATTCCAGCACAATGTCAGCACTTACAAACTGATTAATAATTAATGAAAGCTTAGTAATCTAATATTCACAATCGAATTCTTACTAACTCTGCAAAGAAATGTGACAAATCAGCATTTAGGAGACAGAAATAGAAGAAATGTGTAGATTTTCCAGTTCGTTTAACTTGAAAGCTAAACTGCTCCCTCTGCTATATAGCCTAATCTCTTAAAAGACAAACTTTAAGTATTTCAAATGACATCTGCCCACGGGAGACTATTTTTCCAATCAAGAGCTAAACATTGCAAAGAGTTTAGAATAGATGACACTCCTTCCCTTTTAATTCTTACAGCTTCACCGCAACCACTCCTCTCCTTAGTTCTTAACAATTACTTATTTACACAGAATTAATATGCTGACAGAGAAACTATTCTGTTGTCAGACAGAGAAAAGTAAATTTATTTTGCGGACAATCTTGGTATTTTTAAATCTAGTTTAAATTTGACTCAAAGTGTTGACAATAACAGCCTGCTACCCAGCAGCAAAGACACTGGAAATTTAACCTGTAAGAAGCCTGCAGCTGCCATGTCAAGGACGTTTCATCTGGCAGCATGATGAGGAGCCACACATTCTGCAAATACACATTATCCAAACACTTGTCACTTGCAAAACCGCATTCCCAGGTGTTTTTCAAGGTTTATGGGCCAAAGTGTATCCAGAGCCCAGAATGATGAACAGGAGAGCACACTGCATTATCCTGGCTTCTTAGGAGCCTGTTTGGTGTATGTAACTCAAAAGCCTGGACACTCAAGAGCTTTAGCTGAGCCAAAAGCCTGCGAACTGCTGCTCCTAGCCATCCGGTATACGGCAAGCAATGAGAAACAAGAGGAGCTGTGCCAAAACCATTCAAGCTTTAGGAGCCAGCACTTCCTGGGTTTCCAGGTGCCAGTTTGCTATATAACCATTCCACCAGATCAGGGAGATGCTGGAAGCCTAGAAGCTCATGTTTGGGAGCCCACAGTTGAGCTGTCAGAAAAAACACAAAACATTTGGACAGAAATTGCCTCTTCTCTATGCAACTTTATCAGCGTTGAACTGTCTCCTCAACACTATGGGAATCACAAATAATTAGCATTCACCAACAAAAACATTTTCCTAGCAAACAATGAAGTCAAGCTGTTTCCTTGATATAAAATAACTTTTATTATTGTTCTCCAGACACCTTCTAATCTGCTTGCATCTTCCCAAAATAAAACAGTGTATCATTGGATTACTGTGCCCAGGTTGTTTGCAGTAAAAGCACTTACTAAAGACTGGCGTGGAAATACACCCTTCTATGACATGAGGCATCTGTATCAATTGTTTCATCTCTCATATATATCTACAATGTTTATACATTATGATGATACTGTTGCCTTCTCCAAGAGCTTTTCTGCAGGTTTTTTTAACTCCTGAAAATTTCCATTAACATCCCTCAGTTGTATGGTACCAAGTTCTAAAGAACTTCTCAATTACTAAAATGAAAACCTGCCTGGTTCTTCTTTTTTGTTTAATGAACTGACTTTCTTACAAGCATTCTGTTGAAAAGCAATACATTTGTTCACCCAAAATTATCTAATTCAGAAAGAAATGAACTGTACTTACCTGTTGTATGCCCACAGCATATGTTTTTAAAAAAAAATCTGAGAATTCAAAGTATTCTTTAGTTACATTTCCAGGACTTCCATACCTTTAAAAAGAAAAGGACACAGATATTCACATTGTGACAAATCTACCATGCCAGGAAAATGTAGTATTTTCTAAAACACAAAGGGTCCTGTGTAGTCTTCCATTCCCAAAGGAACCCATTCCCATAGGTTCCTTCTAAGTCATTACCTCCCATAGAATCATAGAATGTTAGGGGTTGGAAGGGACCTTTAGAGATCATGCTCCACTTCCCTTTTCTTTTCTTTGATTAACATAAAGTACAATATCACAGTCGAGCAAATATGGCCACTTTTTGTCACAAGTTCTCTAACTTCTATGTTTGTGGATTTCTTTTAAAATCTTTCCTTGCCTTTATATTTGAGCATATAATATAAGCACTTATAGCCAGATGTAGCATAACCGTACTTTCCCTGTGGGTTTCTTGCTGTCTTAGAGAGCCAAATCATTTCACTACGAGCTCATACCAGTGGTTGTGCCAGTGCAAGGCAAAGGACCACCTCCTGACCATGAGCTATTACACTGACTAAACTGCCTTGTTTAACTGTACCTCAAGTAACATTACAGACTTGTCACCTAAACTGAGTTTTTACTCAGTTTGTTAGTTAGTTACCGTTCAAAAAGACGAGCTACAATATGCAAAGCCCACTTCTTGCACTTCCACCACACCAGCTCCGGTCTATCGTCTTCATCAATTTGCAAAGTCTCCTAGAAATAAATACATTTCTTTTAAATTAGCTGTGTGTACTGTTGAGAGAAGCTATGCTTTAAACATTCCTTGCTGAGTAAACTAATAGCAGTGTACACATCAGCTAAAGCTCTGGTTCTATTAACAGTTTAGGAACTATCAAATATCTTAATTAGTCAATATAATTATACATGTGCAATATCTGTACTTTTTTTTAAAGGATGCATATTTATAAAACAGAGACTCTGACACATACTTGAATACTTGATGTTCACTCTGGCTTAAACACAAAGTATGACACTAACTCCTCCAAACATATACACTCTAACCAGATACACTAATGCAAAAGCTATTCAAAGAATGTTAAGGTGGTAAAATAAATTTCTGAAAAACTAAGGAAATGCCAGATAACGTTGAATATATCCAAACAAGAATTTCATTACTATTTTTATTTTGTTCTTCAGGAAATATGAGGGGTGGATGAAAAAAAAAAAGAGGAACAGAAATAAGCACTGGGTTTGTGATGAGCTTTCGATTTTCGTTTGAGAGAAACTGCCTAAAGTATTCAGAAACTTCCAAGAATGTCCCAGATTGGAGTTTACTTGGTGTCATAACCTCAGACAATGACATTCTGACAACTTACACGTTCCTCCTGTGATTCTGACACGTTTTATTTATTTATTCCAAGGATAAGAACCTTAAAATAGATGACATTTGTCTTCACACTGGTTGTTCCTCAAGTGCCAGTACACAAATATCAGCGTTTTTTACAAAACTAAAACTTACTGGAGGTACATTTCTATCAATGATAGTACGGAAGATCTCCATCCACTGAGTCATGGTCTGGTTATTCACCAACTGGAGCGGCAATGCATACTGAAATAAGAAAACAGTCATGAAATATTAATTGTGTCTGAAAAAGGTAGATGTTTCTACAGTAGATACATTCTGAGGAAAATGTGGTTTCAAGTAAAATTAAAACTAGTGAGGTTAGATATCAGTGCTACTCTAGTTGCACCCTACTTGGTACAATTTACAGAGGAATGTCTGAGCAGAATCCATTTGAGGAAAGTTCCTTGGTCCATGAACTTGCTAACTCTTTGTTTCTTCCCTTTCTTCACAATAGCCCAGCTAATTTTTAGGGACCACAGTAGTGTCTATATTACAGTGTGTGGATAAATCAATAGCATTTTAGTAAGAGAAATGTACTCCTAACATCTAGCTACTATCTAGTAAATCTTATTTCTCTACCAAGCAAGTGACAATATTCAAGCAAAATATTGGAAGGTAAAATAGGATCTTGGGATCTGTTAAATCCTCCCTCATCTAATAACAAACTCTTTTAGCTTTTTAACCCCCAGTGAGAATTTTCGGCCTGCCTCTTCTGTAGGATCTTCTTTTGTTTCTCATTTTCTAGAAGTACTTCCTCAACAAACACATCCCTGTAAAAAATAAACTTATCTCTGTAAAATGCATCAATCAACCAATAAATATTTTCTGCGAGATCTTCAGACGATAATGAGAAATGCCACCTACTAAGTGTACTATTTGACAATTATACTAGAATATCCACTACTGACACTTTCAGAGGCCAACTAGACCAGTCTGGATATCCATAGTTTATATCAGGTTATGTGTGACTTTATAAAACCAGGAATATTTCTCCAGTAAGTTTACAGATAGGATATGAAGAAATACCTAGCTTCATTAAAGAAATAATCTAGGAGATCATGTGACCAGTTATTAAGTAGAAAGGCCCCTAAAGATCATATTTTTATATAAGCTTTTCACTGTACATGACTTTTCCCATCCAAATTGGTATTCTTATTCAATCATACCCATGAGCGTACTAAAGGGGGTCATTGTGCCCAGCGAAGTAAAAGTTATGGTTTTGCTCTACACAGATGCCAACCTGAACGAGAGCATAGAAGATTTTTAAGATTTGCTTCTGAAGCAGTACAGAGTAATGGGAGTTATCAGGCAGAAGCTGGATCATCTGCTGCTGGATCCGAGGCAAAAATATTTGCATTGCTGCTATGAGAGGATCTCGCTCCTCTGCTTTTTTGTATCTGTAAAGGAAACAAAAATGTTGGTCCAGGATCTACACACTGGAGGGTTCTAATGTCTATTCCCCATCAGTAATTTAACTTCTGTACCCTAAAAAAAAATATATTACAAATTAATATCCAGCATTCACTCATTCATTCTGCCCTCCTCTAGCCTCCATCTCAACAATTTGTGCAAGTTCACTAAGCTATAAACAGAGAAGTTAAAACCGACAAATGTTACCTTATACA
The DNA here is from genome assembly GCA_013401255.1 of Urocolius indicus. Classification (NCBI taxonomy): domain Eukaryota; kingdom Metazoa; phylum Chordata; class Aves; order Coliiformes; family Coliidae; genus Urocolius; species Urocolius indicus. The sequence continues at coordinate 129,699 of WBNH01004110.1, read as the reverse complement.
AATGCAGCTACTGGGAGGAAAAACTCAAGTTCTTTACTATTGAATTGTCAGCTCACAGTAGGGACTTGAATTTCTCTAATGTTCGTACCAATGCCAAAACCAAGTTGGGTGCTGAACAAATAGGCCTGAACAGCCATTGAAAGGGAAAGAAAATTCCTCTGTCTGGAAAAGCTTTTCTCTTTTTCCATTTACATTTCTTTTTTTTGCAGTTTGTATATATATTTCTAACAACAAACAATTATTTTTAAAATTTAAGCCTTGTGGATTCAGACTATCAGGAGGATAACAACATGCAATAGGAGTATATAACAACGACAACACTGTATCCATGGAACAAAAGCAGAAAATAATTTGCATTAATATATCCAGCATTTGGGGAATCTTCAAAAAGAAGTTACAAAAATTTAAGAAATTTTTCACACATGGGTTAAATTAGATCAAAAGTACAAAGCCTCAAGAATACAGTAAAAATCATACAGATTATGGCTGGCATCTGCTTTCAATTCACTCATGATATAAAGATGTGAACAGTTTTCATTTATTTGCAGGAAAGGAAGCACATGACAATCATTAATTCCCATGTTCTGTCTCAATTCCTTGTAGAACTGCCAGCACTCTTAAAAATGTCATTCCTAGTAATCAGCTGAGACTAAAAGTACTGATTCCTCATCTACTGGTGGACAGCAACTTACTCGTAAGTCTTCACCAGCTGATACAGGCACAGGAGGCTCCCAAGCCAACTCCCACTGTTCTGAGACTGCAAGTAGTAGCCTATCTTGTCTACCACAGCTGTCCAATGGCCAGGAAAGTCATGTTTAATGATAGCACGGAGGCACATTGTCAGCTGGGCTCTGTAACAGGAGGGAAAAAGAAATACATTATAAGCAAACATGATCATAGCATCGTGCTTAATACTACAAAGATTCCAAATTCCAATATTACAAGATTCCAAATCTTGGTTTATCAACCACAATAAACATATTACATCACAACCATCATATATATTTTAACAGCACTAAAAGAGTTCTGAGAAGTGGCAGAAAAAAACCACGAAAAAAACCCAGGGTATTTAAGGAATAAACTAATTTCAGAACATTTTAGCTACTTTTCTCCCTTCCTCCTCCCTCTCCACACCCATCAGGTAATATTTGAAAACAATTACTTGCTCATGAAACTAGCTAGCTTTGTACTTAGAAAAGGAATATTTATATTTCTACACACTTACGAGGCTGAAAGCAACCACAAAACCACTAATTTGCACATTTTTATTAAATAATATTGGCCTGTTTTATGATCTAAGCCAGAGGTTCCTCATGAAATTACAGTTTTCGTGGGATCTTCTAGAACAGCACTTTCTCAACCTCTGAAGCATGTAGCAGAGCCAATTAGGTAAAAAATATCTTACTTTTACTCTCTCTCCACACACTTCCCAGATGCTACTCGCAATGGTTGAGGCAAGACAGGATTGTTAATTGACTGAAGTGATGTGTGACCAAAAAGGCTGAGTGACATTGAAATAGAAGTTGTAAATAAATACTCTTGGTTCTGCTAAGGAATTAGAAAAAAATAAGTCTGCAGAAAATATTGGTTCTTCTATATTCAATTTTCCTTGGATATCTTCTTGCAGTCCATTACATAAGAAGTCACTATTACACAGTAGCTCAATAAGGAGCTCTCCACTTACTGATCCTTTCAGCTTTGTATTAAGCTCACCTTCCCACTCAAGTCTTTAGAGTTTTTGCTTTTTGTCAGTTTGGTTCCTCCTCCAGTCTTATTCTCACAGGCAAACAGTAAAAAATACCAGTATTTCAATATCAGACTACTTCCAGCAAAGTTTCTTTGACTTTTTTAACCTCTGAGAAAGCTCAAAGTTCAGCTACAAATTATCATTGTAACATTGGGACATTTTGCATATCAGGTTATGAAATGAAAACTGAACTAGTTTGCAAAAATCTCTCTAAATTTCCATTAGTTTGTGTTCTTTTGTATAAACTTTGCTTTGATATTTACATGGTGGCAGGGGAAATGACATGCCTTTATTATGTTATCACAGAAACAACTCAAGATTCTTTACCTTGTAGCAAAACCTTGGCAAGGAGCATCTATCTCTTTCAGTGGAGGTACTAATCATCTGATCAGAAGATGTTAGAAAAGCTGAACTGGAAATGATGACCTAGTTAATTTTCTTGTCTCAGCATAGGACCATTTCTACCTTAAGTATTCCTGGCAGATGTTTGGCTAATGTATTTATAAAGACTTCCAGTGACAGTAATGCTATTGTAGTCTCATGCGTTCTGGTGTTTCTTTTTTGTTTTTCAAAATGTTTGCTCTAATTCCAATTTCAATCTGTAGTCAACCACTTCTGGATATGACCACTGACAAAAAAATACCTTTGAGCACCTTGCTGACGGACAGCAGGAGGACATCTGTTTTTCAAAGATGAACATCTATATGCTACAGCCTAATCCCATCCTATCAGCTTCACTTTAATTAGAGTGGTAAACAATCATAGTTTGTAGCATGTCTGTGAATCTTAACTGTTCTTCCAGCAAAGAGAGAACAGCATTCCTTCATTCTTTTAACACTTGAAAACCAAGAAACTAATACACATTAAATATCAGTATTACATATAAAAAAATGCAAAAGTAATTGGAAAAAAAAAAAAACTAATAGAAGAAAGAAAACATCTTGGGCACTATTTCTCCCAATAGTTAATTCTGTATGGCAGATAGTCTTTTACAGTATCTGCTCTGAATCAGACAAATAGACAGGCTGTCATTATAGCAAGTGTTATGAGACAGTACAAACAACACCATAAGAGGATAAATCACATCACAGGGCTCTTAGGTTACTATTTATTTGAAAAATAAGTGCACATAAATATGTTAAAATTAACTCTAATTACACTTTCAAAACAAGTACTTGCTCCGTTTCCCAAGAAATTTGAGATTCCTGCATTAAGTACAGTTGGACTAGTAGGCCTGAAAAGTTTAGCTATAAAATACCTCTACACTATACCTCACTAAGTCAGGAGAACGAATTATTCCTTCTACAATGTTATCGCGAATCTGCTGACGATCATTTTCATGGATGTTGAATGGAAATACTGCTTCTCCAGGAGGTGGCTCACGGTCTGGCCAGTACTGTGTCACCATGTTCTTCAGGTAAATGGCAGCTAAGAATAAACATACAGGAAATAATAATTTAATTCTAATTCATCTCCACATTATTCTGTGTTCAATGTGTAGTACAGCTGAAAGTACAATAAGGAGTTGAAAAGATGACTGAAAACCACTGCACAAGTTGTTAACAATTATAGGCACTAAGCACAGGTGAGTCAGAAAAACATTATTTTTATGATCACACATATGCATTTTGTAATGATCACATAAAATCGGGCTCAAATGTCTGGTCCTAAGCAGGACGGGATAGCATTTCAGTCCACTTCTCATCACACTGCTTCTAATCTTTATTACAGCAGTGTTCCATATGGACATCATATTCTATCGTTCCAAAGAAGCAAACAAAAATCTACTTATCTGCACTTTTAGTCATCCCTAAAACAACTTCTCAAGCTCAGTAAGTGAAGTTTTGAAAGGCTCGTGTAAACAAACCATTGCAAAAGCAGATGGGACACTCTGCTTGGGGAAAAGCCCAGTCTGAAACTGGCACATGGCCTACCTTCTATTCAGACAGAAATGTTTATTGTGAATTCCCTAAGCTTTATCTCACAACTAGGATTTCCCATAATCCCTTAGAATTTTTCTCTGCTATTGCATATGAAAAACCACAAAAAAGAAACTTAATCTCCAACAGAAAATAAAATAGCATTTATGCCTCAATATACAATGCCTGTAGGCAATTCTCCAGGAAACATAAGAAATACGATGTAAGACATTAAAGGAATGTTCTTAATAAACTCTTACGCCTTATTGTTTTAGTTGACTGCTAGCTAGGGTTTTAAAGTGTAAATAAGATATCCTTGGGTACAATCATCTTTTCTTGGTGATGACAAATTATGATATACAAAAACATGTATTTTGTAAAATATTTTATAGAAGCTAGTGGAAAATGAGGATTTTTTCTGTGACATGCCAGAATATTCAGACAAGAAACAGGTCCAGAAAGATCAGCCAAATACTTTAATTTACTTTGTCTATTGATCTTGCTAGACAAATTCTTGGGCTTTTGAAAAATTCCCAGAGAAATATGTTAACTTACAAATGTGATTTAAACATGCTCTTCCATTTTATATCCCTACTCTGTAAAAAAAAAAAAAAACAAAAAACAAACCACAAATAAAAAGTTTCGCTCTACAGAATTGTTTTTGTTTTCTTGAATGATATCAAAATGAGAGATGAATTTACTAAGATGACCTTATGGAGTCTAGATTAAACATCAAACTTTACTACAGAACGGTTTAACAATGCTATTCAGAGCTGGATTTTGAAAACATAAATGCCAGCATGACAAACAGTGTATGTCAGCACACCCCAAGGCACTCAGGGGATTAACAGGATCTGTACAAAAACAACCCAAACAGTGCTTCTGTGGGAAATGCTGTTCCATAGGATAAAACCAGAGCTGTGAATGAAACAGTACCCATCAATTTCATGAAAAACCTGAGTATTTTCTATAACTGTCCAAAATATTGTGTAAGAGTCGTTAAAAGAGATTATGAGAATTTACAATCTGATTTTACAGAAATGTATGTCCTCAAGTTAACTACATTACCATACCTGAACTCACACACAAAGCTGGACAATCTTTCTAGATATACCCAGACTGTAAATTCATACCTTATCAGCTATGAGACCTTGCTTCATATCCATTCTTGTGAGTGGACACCACAGATGGCAACTAGGCATATATGGCTACCCTTGACCTAGGGAATTATAGGGTTTTTTTCACTCTTCAGAAATCTTACTTTTGCACGAGAAAGGACTCAAAGAAACAAAGATGCATTCAAACAAGATCCACTTCTTTTTAAGTTACCACTCATCTTGGCATTGCTACTCCTTAACTGCCAGAAGAAAGAATTAGGTATCAGGCTCCCAGGGTACTCAGTTTTGAGCAGAAATCATGCTTTTTTAATATCTGTATCACCGCAATCCAGTAGGGATCACTACAAACACAGGGAAGCCAAAGTAGGACTCCGCCCTATACCCATGGTTTTATCTGACCCTCATGTATGAAAGAAACAGCAAAGACAGATCCTCTTCATTTCTTCATTTGGAATAAACGTGACTTGCAACAGCTCAATATTCCATCAGAATAAGTAACAGATTGACTTTCTACTGAAAGAAAATGAAATAAGGAATTTATCTCACCTGCTTGACGCACTGGAAACTCAACTTGATCAGACACTATGATTTGCAGTAGACTTGGAGCAAAATTGATGATCTTGTAGGACTGAAATGTATACGTAAAACACAGTTAGCAAATCACTAAAGAAGACTGTATTACCAAAAGCTGAATAAGAAATAGAACCTAAGGATTTTGCAGTGTTCTCTGACTATCCTCATGAAGTATCAAAGGTTTTGGTACCTGGATTTACCCAGATCTATAGCAATCCAAATAATTACTTGTAGAAGCTTGTAATGGCACACGGGTGGGATAAGTAAATTGTGACAAGGCTCTCTATTGGAGATTAATCATAATGAATATTTAAATAATTTGAAAATGCATAATGAGAAGCACTAAAGACCTGTCTTTGAGTTATTTAATTTAGCCTCGTAAGTTAAATGGGCATTGACATGCTTCATCAATACATACCATTTATTTGCAAAATAGCTTGTGCTATAATAGCAATACTGAATTTTGAAGAGATTAAGAAAACCATTTTAAATTATTTTCAAGTATAAACAGCACCTGCATTAGCCACGTATTATACAGCCATCTTTTAACTACCTAGATGTAGAGTGCATCTTAACAGAAAAATAAAAACTGGGGAAACACGGTGAAATAACCATTTTTAATCTTTTTAAAAAAGCATAGACTTACAACATTACAAAACCCACAGACTTCCTGGGATCTTTACAAACACCAAACCAGCCATGCAGCTGAAGAATTTCAAAGAGAAAACAATGCTCACTGAACTTCTGAGCAAAGCATGCCAGATTAATAAGAGGTGAAGATCTGATAGCATTATACTGCTGTCATTCAACAGGGGTCCTCCAACGCGAAGAATTGTTGATTCAGCACGGTGCAGTTACTGCTAAGCCTTGACAACATCGGTAGTTACTAGTAGGTCAGATCTTTCACCACTTAAATCCACGTGCTTTATGTTCAAAGAGTGATGTTTCTTGGGGCTAGATGGCAGTAGCTTTCTTTGTTTCACCTTTTATAGTATTTCTTTCAAACTAGATTATGCCTGGAAGTTTTGTGTTTGTTTCCAGAGCTGTGCTTTAAGTACACCACATCCTCCCATAAACTTTGCCTCATTTTAAAGTTGTGAAGTAAAAGATACATTCTGTTCTTCATGTATCCAATTCCTTGATCTAAGGTTTCCATAATGAGGTAAAATTACATTGCTTTCATAATGCTTAAGTGTAATAGCAGCATCACAACAGTATAATTCAATAATTTTACCAAATCGCTTAACTTTCTGGCCCTCATTTTACTCATGATAATAATAGAGTAATTCTAACCTAGTCTGTGCTCAGAGACTCATTTGACGTTTATCAGAGATCCCAGATAAAAGCAGTAATGGCAAAGCAAACGCATACTCTCCTGCAATTTCCCTCTCTATAAACTTTAATTATCCATAAGAAACGCTCCAAATAAAGTAAGAGCTGTACCAGACAGCACAGGAACTCCAGACATGCTGAAATACCAGCTTTTGATGGCAACTGGTTGAAGCGCACTGGATTCCAAAGATAAGCTTTGAATTGAGTAACCTGGAGTCCAAAGCTTGCCCTTTGGTCACCACTGGACAGAATCTGTATAACAGTAGTGGGTTCTCATGGGGGCTGCAGCATCCTCCAGCGGTCAAGTCCCACCTCCCAGGGATATAAGAAAAGCACAAGGAATCTCAGCAGCACAGAAGACAAAAAATGTGTGTGAACTCTAACTGTCTTTTTATTTTAAATGGTGCCAATATGCTGTTCTCAGGCCAAATCTACTCACAGTTTTTCTTACTATAAACAAACACATTGATTAAGAGCATAACCTTTTGAGGGTTGTTTTCTTCCTGCAGTTTTTCTGCAGTAATCCTACGAGGATCACATGTAGCATGGACACAGTGGTAACAGTATAAATTACTTCCCTTTTTCTGTGCAAACAGTTTTTGTTACTACATTAAAGTTAACGCTACTCCCAGAAGCTTTATTGGTACCATTTGTGCTGGAGTACTCCTGCTGTCCCTGAAGTTTTGCCAGGATATATACAAATATGGTTATTTGGTCTGCGCAGCAAATCCTCTCAGCAAGAGCCTGGAGTGACAAGACACGTTACACAGAAGGTACGCACAATGTCTCACATGAGGCCCCATCCCTGCCAGCACACTGCTATGAGGGTTTCTTTACATGCCCACAACCCTAGAGAGATCACAAGGAGACAGTATCAAGCTACCACTGAATCTTTGTACTCCATCCACACTACTGTCACTACCATAATTCACTGTTTTAAACAGCTTTGTTTTCTACTTGTTATCAGGAGTGCAAACGCTGTAGAGATGGACAGACTGCGTGCCCGCTTTAGAAACAAGACATTCGATTCTGTTGTATTTGTGAAGCTCAAACACCATCCTGCTCACTTGTGCAGCAACAAACCCAAGCGGGAAAACTACACACCGCTTGCATTTTTGAGAACAGAGGACTTTTTAAAAAGCTGCGTGCAGCAACATTTTTCCTATACCAGCACATTCTTGTTGGTTTAGTTGTCGTGCTAATTGTGATCTTGGGATGTATGCTTTCTCTGCCTTGCTTGGGAAACCATACAACAGGCTCCCGGACATCAGCAAGTAAAGCTGAATGTATCACACGAGCAGGTGCACAGCAATTGCCAGGTGTGCACTGCATAAATGGCAGGAGATAAGGAAGAGAGCTGGATGAGTTCAGCAAGACAGTTATTTGTATCGTTAGAGCTGCACCTGAACTTTTACAAAAAGAGTACAGGAGTGTCATCAGTCACATGGAAGGAACAGAAAGCTATCTGCTGATTTTGAAGAGCTGTGCCCAAGAGCCACAGGGAGGCACCAGATGGCTGGGAAAAAAAAGACCTTCAGCACAACTCCTGTAACACAGCGTGCTGCTTTGTGCAGCTTCTCACTAATTACGCTCCCTTGAATTCACACAGTGATACGGCAAAACTTTCTGTGAACGTGCTGATCAACGGGGGCATGTGTCAATTTTGAAGGAGAAAGTAAAAGTTTTTGAGAAACAAACTTTGACTAAGCTGTGTAAAACACACACTGACTGCTCTTGCACAGATCACAGAGCAGAGCAGAGCATTTATGCTAAAAAAATATGAATTCTCATTTAATTTCCATTGGGATTAAAAGGGTGGGACACAGCAATTTGCAAGGCTAGCAGCTAAACTGGGAGAGGTATAGAGCATTGGTAAGATATGGTTGGGTAAATTTACATCAATGGAGAAGAAACATGTGTCCTGAGGCATATGTCCACTGTCTCAGGATCTGCATGCTGCAGCTGTACAGCATTCTGCACTCTGCCCTTTCACTTTTGGCCTAACATATGTTCTTCCTCGCCTCAGCATCACAGCTCCAGCCTATTTCCTCAAGAGAGACTCAGATGGGCTACTGAAAGACAGCAAAATGCACATCATCACACGTAAAAGGACTAGAACGCAAGGATACATAATCAGGAAAAATATATCAAAATTTCCCAAATGGCTTCTACTGAATCCTCTGCACATCTAACATCCAAAGTTAGCATATAATGACTGGCAACCTGGGAGTCACAAAACTCATTTCAGTAAGCGTTTTCTTTCCTCTTGCTTGCTGTCACAGTTGAAGCCCACAGCTAGTGACTGCTCCATAATCACATTTGTCAGTAACTTTCCCACTAGAGTGATGGCAACCCCAGTGGCTGAGTGCAGAACGGCACGGGAAGGTGCTTCTTCCACTGCAGAACAAGAAGACAATCTAGGACAATGGCTATAGAAATCTGGAGCACTCCTTCAGTTTCTGCCAGTGGAGCCGAGACCATCTTTCCCCACCAGCAGGAAATGTCTCTTTCTCTGTACCTCTGAATCCAGGTACAGCACATAAAAGCTGTTTAAAAAAAAAAAAAAAAAAAGGCTCTACAACTTTGTTTGCAAAGACAAAAATACAGAGGAAATTTGTACCTTGAATACATATGCAAGTAACTGTTTACAACGATTATTTTAAGGCTTAGGTACATTTGATACGAATGCTCAACTGCTTGATTTATTAAGTTCTGTTTTCTGTTTGCTCTGCACTAAAACAGTGTCACTTAGAAATTCCATCAGTATTTGTCACACAAGATTATTTTTGCAGCTGTTAATAGTATTTTCTTTCTTGTTTTGTTTTTATTTATACTGCCAGTCATAGTATAAACAAACTAGAACTTGAAAAGACACTTTCTTCTTTTCTTGTCTACATATAAAAGTATTGTTTGGAGTGGGAAATATGCAGTGAAAAGAACCTTGTGTAAGAACTCACCTGAGATTTTTTCCTCTCTGGGTTCTGCTGCCAAATTTGTTCAGTCTCAAACAAACTCAGCATTCCATAGTACTTGTAATCATGCAAGTCAACCTCTTCATCAAATTGGTCTTCAGTAAAAATACTTGAGATTTCTTCCTCTACCTAAGGAGATGCTGATTGGCACTTTCAGAGAGGCCTTATGTTCCCTGCACCCATCTCAACAAATATGTGGAAGACATAGAATCATAGAATCATAGAATGGTAGAGATTGGAAGAGACCTTTAGAGGTCAACTGAACCCTTCTGCTTTTGAGGAATCTTTTCACACTTCTTTCTCTTCTTCCAGCACTGCTACTCCATTCCTGTCAAAGCCAAATTCTGCAAGTGCTTCTCAATGTTTAAACAAGCAGTCAAATTTCTGCAACTGTGTTCTTCCTTTCCTTTGTTACAGGCCCAAGCAGGTTGAGCAAATAAAGATTGATGTATAAAAACTGTATGGTAATTCTATCTGAACTGGAATCAGAATAACTTTGTATGTTCACATAATCAGACAGTACATTCCACAACAATCCAAGAACTGGTACATGAAAGCAGTATTTCACTATTAAATAACTAAAACCAGCAAAAGCCCCTGAAGTCCATGAGACAGACCTAACAAAGAGTGCCAGCAAGAAGAGAGATATCAAAGAAAGGTGCAGAGAAATTGGGTAGCTTTCTTACTATGATAGCTGACTGTTCTAATAAGTATAGTATGATTGATAAATATGACCAGCATTGATTACAATTTGACAGAGATGAAGAAAAAAATGAGGGAAACAAAAGAAAAAGAATGGGATGCAAAGATGTGTAGACTTAGAAAATCAACAGGCTAACAAGGAAATGACAGCAGTTTCATGATAAAGAGATTATTGACATGGTGGGAAATTATTGCTCTAGTTTATCAAGAATCACACTTCAGACAAATCCCACGTGTACATTTGTGTTAAGGTCACTGAGAGAAGTGAAGTTTGTTGATGACTCAGAAGTGACATGCATCACTCGAGAAGAAAGATCAGAAACATCCTACAAAGAACTGAATGATCTTTAGAACTGCACCAACAAAGTGAGGTAATAGGACAAAGTACATGGTCATGCACTCAAGGATAAGAGATATTTCTCCTAAAAGCTTGAGATTTCTTAGTGAGGAATGAACACGGGATAGAAGGACCTTGGCATATTGATAAGAAATACGTAGACATTAGACGTGAAGAAGGTAGTTGTGGTTTTATGACATATCAAATGAGATATCGGCTGCATTGAACATGAGAGTTTCTGGAACGGCGCAAACACAAATGATCAGGTTGCACAGACAGATTAATTCAAAGGGAATCAGGTGTGGAGAAGAGCTATGCTCTCCTACTATGAAGATTTCATAAATTCAGTTTTATTATAAGGCAAAGGAAACATCAGCCTGTTGAGGCTCAGTAAGTAACCCGGCAGGGTTATTAGCCTTTGACTAACATGTCAGAGAGGGTACCAAGATTGGCACAAATGGGTATAAATGGACCATAAACTAATTTTGCCTGGAAAGCAACACTGTTTCAAGCCGTAGGAGGAAGAACACTCAGTCTTCTAATAGATATAATAAGGGTGGGGAAATCTTAATTCCATTTCTGAATGCAGTTAGGTGATAATCCAAAAGGCAGACGGCAACCTCATTGATTTAGTTCTATCTTTACACAGGTGCAGGAACACACAGAAGAGAAGGGGGCATTTTCAAACATGCTGGAACTTTCTGCAGGTAGGTAAGCTTTAATTTATTTTAACTCCCTCCCTTCCTATACTGTAAGCAAATCACAGAATCAAGACTATTATGGTATTGTTCTAGAGGACTCTGTGTATTGGTATCAGCAATGAGGCAAAACGAGCAAAGAGGTGTAATATTGGTGGACTAGTAAGATTTACACTCTCTGGGAAGCTCTTGCCACTACCTAGATTCAAACGTCAGCAGCGACATCACTTTAACTTTTGTCCAGAATAAAGGTGACCTCTGTTCTGTTTGGCCAAGTGTCACATTACCATTTCAAGTACTTATTGCTAGAGAGTTTTCTCTTTTGCGAGACAAATGCTAGAACAGCATCTGGATTCCAGTACTTGCAGGAACACAGTGTCATGTCAACACTGTCATCAGATACACAGGAATCCGAGATAGTGCTTTGAAGTCTTGCATTTTTGTGCCACTCATCCAAAGAGTCATGTCAAACTCAGCACTGCAACAGTACATTTTGTCAGTGAGATACATCATGCTTCATTTAGGAACAGGAAGCCTACACAATAATGGCCTACACAATTATTTCAAGATTCATTCTTTGTAATAGTCAGGAAAGATAAAACATGTCAGCTAATAAAAATCTGTATCTCAACCTGTTCTCAATAAATCTAAATCTTGAATCTAAAACTTGTGTCTTTCATGAGATTTGCATTATATATTACTTGAACTTAAATCATTTTACAGATCTCAATCTTAGAAGACTTTAAAAACTTTTCCTGTGCTTCAAGGTGTAAAGTGACTGTGTAAGGAGCAGGACCCAGGAATCCAGACAGCTGTCTCTTTGTTCTGATCCTGTCAAACATGCAGCAGCTTCTGATGGTAGTTTTGATTCCTGTGTAACAGGCTTCTGACAAATTTCCCCCTCAGTCCTTAACAGTAGGGATAAAAGTAGGTACTGGTAAATTTCTTAAGTAACTATGCCAAATAAAGAAAAAAAGGTTTTAATCTATTTTTATCTAAGATCATTCTCAACGTCCAGCACTTAATCCACTGATTTACTAAAGGGAATCATGAACTGCTAAAGCAAGGATTAGCTATATCTAATTCAGAAGGAGTTTGAGGTTGCCTAAATAGAAAATTAAGCTGGAGGAGCAACCCTTAAGCAGCAGTAATTCCCGACAGCCAGCTCTCACGGACTGTTTCGTTACTCTTTTGTTTTGGTACTTCTGGACTCTTATCAAACAGAGAGTGGAACAATACAGATCCTCCAAGAGAACGGATCAAATATTCCACCAAAGCACAGAGGTTAAAGCTTTATTAATGCTGTGCAAGCGAACTTTATTCCAGCGTCCACGTTCAGACTTTGATTCGGTGCGCAGTGCTGCTCTCTTAACTGTGGGGTTCTGCGACAAATACTAGCCGTAAAAAAAAAAACAAAAACAAAAACAAAACAAACCACCCTAGGGTGCCTTTCTCAAACTTTCACTTGGCGTGCTGCTGAACGGGACGAAACGAATCCCTAGAGAGTGACCGCTATCGATCATCAGCCTGGGCGACCACGAGCGCGGCGGAGCTCCACGCGATGCCTCCCAGCACCGAACGCTGCAGTCAGCGCCCGGGATTAGATCGCCGCACCCCACTCCGGCGCGTCCCGCTCCCCGTGTCACAAATTCAGGATAAAGCTGAGGGAGGGCAGCGGGTCCCTCCCAGCCGCCGGGGCAGCGACGGCCGCACGCGCTCCTCGCCCGCCCCCCCCGCAGGCTCGGGCAGCCGCCGGGTCTGGCCAGGGCGCTCCCCCGCCACAGGGGTCCCGGCGGCCACACCGGGGCGGCCCCGCCTCTCGCCGTCGGGCCTGTGG
>WBNH01004110.1:31011-116372 GCA_013401255.1 Urocolius indicus | reverse complement strand
TCACCTGATTGAGCTCGTTCTCGGCGGCGATGCGCAGCTTGGGGTCTATGGTGCCCTTCAGAGCCTGGATGATCCTGTTGGGATCCATCTCCCTCTTCCCTCGCCGGCGGGCAGCGCTTCCCCAAGGGCAGGCGAAGGAAGAGGAGCCGCCGCCACCGCCGCGCGCCGCCGCCGCCGCCCCCCCGCGCCACAAGCACGAGCTCGCGTCCCCCACCCCCCGCGGTCCCTCTCCACAGCCATTCACCGGTTTGCGACAGCTGGCTATCGGGAAACGGGGCACTGCTTTACGGCCGCGGGCGCCGCCTTCTGGCTTCGCGGCTTTTTAAAGGTCGGCGAGCCAGGCGGCCGCCATGTCGTTGTACGGAAGAGAGCCAGGGCGGGACGGCTGGCGGCCAACGGGGAGAGGGCACGCCGCGGTGCGGCACGCGGGCTGCGGGGAGCCCTCAGGCTGAGCGTGGCCGTGCGTGCCGGGCTGCTCTGCCGCAGCCTCTGCAGCCAGCGACGTCTGCGCCGTGCCCCGGCGGATGGCGAACCGTCACCTTCAGGGCGATGGAGGAGCAGCCGAGCCCCGCGGCACAGCGCCCCGGCAGGGAGGGGGAGGCGACGCCCGGGACGAGAGGCACGGGCCCAGCACTGTTGCTGGGGTACAGCTGCCGCTGCTGCGGTTGTGCTGAGGTACCTCGGTCCTTGGTGGCCTCTTGGTACCTTACAGTGAAGGGCAGCGCTGGCAAAGGCTCAGCAGTCCCGCAGACACGTGGTTGTCCAGCCCAGGGGATGCTTCCAGGCCCTCTGTGCCATCCATCTTTGCCAGCACGTAGCTTCACTACACTTAGAAAAAAAGTCCTAGTTTTTCACTCTTGCCACTTCACCCCTTTGTGTAGTAGTTTTTCCAGCTGGCACTCCGGGCTTGATTACTCTGTATGTGCTACCATGGGACTTGCTAGCACAAGCCTCGGTCCCTTTGAGAACAAGACTGTGATAGGGAGTTGACGGTCAAGCATTCTGCTTTGCCATCAGCTAAGGGCTGTAGGGGTTAACAATCATGCATTCCGCTTTACCATTAGCTAAGGGCCGTAAATTATGGCTTGTTTAGAATGTTTTCTTTTCTTCTTTGCTCCTGGCGAAGGCTCAAGGGCTTAACAACCTGTCCTGCACAACGTATATCTGATCGAGGTGGTCCTTGACTATCATGTCTTGTCCAGTGCTTGGGTGCTTGTTCTTTTCCAATTAATTAAAACTGGTTAGGACTAGTGTTGCAGATGTGGAAGAATGCCAGTACTGCCAGCTCAGCAAAATCGACTGAGGGGTGAAAAGTGCAACCTGAGGAAGACTTGCAGCCTTCCTCCAAACGACCACCGCCCACGCCATGAAGACCCCTGCCCAGCTCTGATCTGACCCTCTGCGCAAGCGCTGAGGAGATAAGGACTAATTAACATACGAGGCGAGAGGGGGCAAGGACTAATTAACATACGAGGCGAGGGGAGGCGGGGAGAGGGTAATCTGCTTGTGGGATATTCATGATTTGGGGTGTATAAATATGAACATGTAACCCCGTGGGGTATGCACGCTTGGTGGAAGGATCCCCCGTGCATCCGGCGCCGCAATAAAGAATATCTTGCTACTGAAGAAATTATCACCTTCGTTCTTTGAATCAACTGAATGGTGATGAGGTCAATTCCACGGTGGAAAAACAACATTACTTGCAGTTATGCAGGTACCTAAGGCACATGTATCTGGACAATAAAAGTTTAAAAAGTACTCGCAACAAGACAAATTTGCTGCAAGGAGCTTCCTAAAGTGTGCAATTGTAATTCCTGTTGTGTTTCTGAGGCATGTTTGTTTGTGAGACTTGTCCTCGCCATTAAATACATTTACAGATCCTGAACATGGTTTGCTTATCGTGTGACAGCAAGTGGAAGGTGCTCACAACTCAAGTTGTCAGGAATATATAAACACCACTTCTAACTGCAAGCGTCTGTGCCACTGATTGTCCAGCTCTGTCCCGTTTTTCCTATTAAATCCCAGAACTTGCAGGGAAAACAAAGATTTAAATGTCTGTGCAGGTGTAAGGTGATTACCATAAAGGTGCTGTACACAGACCAAGAGCATGCCAGTAAAACCTCATGACTAGTATAATGTTATTGAGCCAAATCCCTCAGTTTCATCTGCAGGTGATGTTTTACGTAACATTTGCAAACCAGAGACCTGTTATTAACTGACAGAAAGAACGGAAAGAGTATTTGCTACTGAAAGAGTCAAAACAAGGGCAATTACAAGATCATCCCATTATATAGATGCCTCAAGAATACAGTTGGAGAGTATATCATTTGTTTATTGTAATTACAGTACAAAACATCCTTTCTCATTACTGCTCCTAATTTAAGAAATAGGCAGTATTTCCCTCAACTTATATATTACCTGACCTATACTGAAGAATACTCTTAATGATGAATGGACAAGAGGGCCATTTATAGTAGGGATACCCTTCTCTAACCAAGGAGACTATATGGTTATGCTTGCCACAACATCATTACTGCCACTAAATAACTTAAGTGGCTAAACTGTTTACAAAGAAAACCCTAGAGGAGCTAATGCTATAATGATTTCATACGAAAACAATTCCCCCTTAATAAGTTTCCCTATAATTAAAAAATAACCTAGCTGTAAAAATGAATAACACCTCCCTAGCACATGGAGATTGTGTGCTGTCTTGTGGTTTTTATCGCTTTTTGAAGTGGTGCAGAACACCTGATCATTATCACTCAGGAACTGTCTTTCTGCTCTCTAGTAATGCAGCTCTACAGCATCTAGCAAGCAATTGTAAGTACTTTCATATACCTTTAATTTCTTCGTAGAAGCAGATGAGAGGATGTTCTGTAACCACTAAACGTAAAGAAAACCTATTCTCAGTGTAAGAAGTGTATATTATTAACTATGGCAATTGTCAATTCCCCATTTTGTTTAAGATAGTAAATAAGACTAGTCCAGTGAGAACTGCCCTTTTTAAAGATCTTGGATCATGTATTACAGTAAAAACAAATGGCTTTATAGGATTTGTAGTGTTCTGTCCCTACTTCCCCAAATTAGCACGTTATGGACAGTTTAATAGCAGTTCTGTTTCATTCCATTTCTGTGTATTCATCTGTGGTAGGTGAACTTAAAAGTTACAAAGGACTGAAGGACTTTAGTCTTGAGGAGCTGGTGATGTAAAACCTATCAATAAAGATCAAAATATGCTTAAAGGCTATTTTAACATCTTCCTAAAGTGATTCTCATCATTTTCTTGCACTTAGCACTTGAATTTAAAAAGACCCTTTTAACACAGAACATTCACTACATAAAAAGCAAATTTTGTTTTCAAGACCCACTTTTTGTGCACGCAGCCAGCCAGCCATGAGGCAATGCCAGCCAGTCTCTAAACCAGGTAACACTCAGCTCAATGATGCTTATTTCCCTTGCAATACGGCAGCACTGGTTTAGTTGCAGAAGCATTGTTGCAAGCACTGTTGCAAGCATTGTAGTCTACCTGTGCGCTGTGTCTGAGGTCTGCCTGATACTTCTTTGAGTAAAACATGAAAGCCCATAAATACCTGTGGCTGCTATTGTAACAATAAGTTTTGTCAGTAACTGAAATGTTCTGATGAAGCTTCAAAAACTTTAGAATGAAATAACTACTTCCAAGCAACAGCTCAAATGTCTTTTTGTCAAAGCAAAGATTCTGTTAATATTTTTGGGTTTCATCTACTTCAAAAATAATGGATCTGGAAGTGAATGTGAATTTTGGGTGGGTTTTTTTTAAGATCTGTTTTGTTACTCTGGAAAATAAAGAATCTGAAGTAAAATTCAGAGATTTTCTTGTGAGCTGTCTTAACACTGCTGGTGAGAGAAGATGCAACATGAAAGAGGTAAGTGATATACAAGGAAACTAAAAACAACTAGATGAAATCCAAGTTGCACCATTATGCAAGTAGAGGAAAAAAAAGGATGAGAATAAAAGGGAGGTGGGGAGATAAGGGAAAGCAAAGATTATTATGTTTTTTTAAAGCTCCAGAACTCTCCAGGTGGACTATGACAACAGTTTCATGAAGTATTTAGAATAAGCAGTCTTATTTTGAAATTTAGTTGCTGAGAACAAGGATTTTTAAAGGAAACATTAACTTTGACCTCAGCAAAAGTGAGACCAAGTTCCTGACAGAGTTACTTTTAACTTGAACTTAAGTTCAAGAGCTTTGAGAGGTGGAGAAAAACTAGAAAATCCTTACATATTGCATGTTAGTCCTTTGACTTTTGGCTTTTTGTTGGTCGGCTGGCTAATCGTTTTGAAATGCAGGTAGAGCAACTGCCAACCAAGTTCCTCTAGCATAGTGTCTGGTTCCAAGTTATAGTTAGTAAAAGATTCTCATGGAAGAGCAGAAGAAAGAAGACAATGAGCCTTTGTGTGATGAGCTACAAACTAAAAGTGATTCATTGTTTTCAATACAGAGTTTACCTCATTGAAGTAAACTCATGACAAAGTGATTGGATTGGTACTTGGCATAAAGCCTTTGGTCTGTATCAACCACAGCCCTTACTTATTTGGGACCAGTTCAAAAGCTGCATGAACTAGTAGTCTCCAGGCAAATAAGTACTTCACAGTCTATTTATTTTTTCCAAGTACACCACCACCACCTGGAAACGCTGAGTCAGCAGGTACAAATGTATAAACTTTTTCATTAACAGAATTGTTTACGGCTGAGAGACAAGACACAAAACTGAGCTGATCAGAGACTTACGAACAAGTGCATAACTAGAGTTAACATACTTTTATGCGGTTATGGTACAGTGCATTTCCAATTAGAATACACAACACACTTTTCATGCCCTCCACAAGACTCTCAAACTTAATTTTCTCATATACCGTATAGGTTTGGTAAAGAGCTAGCAAGGATGATTTGCAGATAAATGTATGCCAGGCCTCCAGGTGCAAGACTTTGATCTGAGTTAAAATTCCAAAGCCGTCTCCCCCACTGACTCTTTCATGGGTGCAGTTGTAGATAACTTAAAAGCAGTGTGGGAGGAAGAGGTACACAAAGTGAACCACTACAACAGAGCAGCACTATTCCCTGCGACACCACCGTAACCTGCAGGATGGAAGTTTCCTTAGTTGCAGGAAGTCAGCCATTACAGTTTTGGTAGATCATTCATGATCTCCTCTCGCTTCCATAACCTGGAGAAAACACAAAGTCACAAGTCCATCAGCATTATGAAAACTTTCAGAAGGCTTTTGTCATGGTTGAACTTTGTGAGCAGGCAGCTCAGCACCATGCAGCTGCTCTCTCTTTCCCCACCCAGGGGTACAGGGTAGAGAATCAGAAAGGTAAGAGAAAACTGATGGGTGGAGATAAAGAGTTTACTCAACAAGTAAAGCAAAAGCTGTGCATGCAAGCAAAGCAAAAGAACAAATTCATCCTCTACTTCCCATGGGCAGCCAGGTGAGTTCAGCCATCTCCAGGAGAGCAAGGCTCCATAGCACTTGAGGGTTACATGGAGTGCCCCTCCATCTCCCAGTTTGCATTGCTGAGCATGTCATCGTATGATCTGGGGTGTCCCTTTCGTGACTTGGGGTTAGCAATCCCAGCTGT
This sequence comes from Urocolius indicus, assembly GCA_013401255.1. Classification (NCBI taxonomy): domain Eukaryota; kingdom Metazoa; phylum Chordata; class Aves; order Coliiformes; family Coliidae; genus Urocolius; species Urocolius indicus. The sequence goes on along the minus strand of WBNH01004110.1, from coordinate 110,751 downwards.
GTCCTCTTCCAGCTTCTTGTGCATGCCCAACCCACTTGCTGGAGGGGCAGGATGAGAAACACAGAAAAGGCCTTGACACTGTGTAAACACTGCTTAGAAACAATGAAAACATTCCGATTTAATCAGGAGTGTTTTAGTCACACATCTAGAATGTAGCTCTACACCAGCCGCTCTGAAGACAATTCACTTGATCACAGCCAAAACCGGTACATATTCCTATATTAGAGTAGTTCCACTATTTCAGTGAACTCAGAGAAATAAACATGGAAGTTCCTTCACTCAAAAACCTAGCATTAGTTCCTTGCTCTTACAGTTCAGCGGGTTGCAGAGTAACTAAACTAGAGAGAATTTACATAGCATCCAATTTACATAGCAAAGACAGCAAGAGAAAGCAGAACTATGATGCCCCTTTGTATTATTTAATTAGACCTGACTATCATATAATTAAGGCATATTACCTTGTGCAACAATTCAGGTAAATTCATGACATAATTACTAAGGAAAAGATAGTGGCAGACAGTATTTACATAAAGTTGGTACCAGTGTTACGTCAAATATTTTCAAGTTGTGAAACTCACCTATTAAATGCTCTGCTTGGAAGTAGAGCATGAATCTTTGTCTTTAGTCTGGACATAGAGGTAAACTAGAACCACTGTCTCAGAAAGTAATGCACTGAAATAGCCTGAAGTACTTCAATCAGCTTTCTAAAACAAGTAATTAATCCTAGTGTTTACCATTACAGGAAATTGTATGTGGTCATGTTTTTAGATATTTTGATCAAAAAACCAATAGTGGATTTTGACCAGCAAAAAAAGGTGCTTTGCTTGGTCTTCTGTGTTTTGGGGGTTTTGCTTGTTTTAAACATAGCCTTAGCATTTAAGATTCAGTACTAACACATCTTTTCACATCTTGTGTGAAAATTCTCACAGTACCTGTTCAATTGTACTTAACAGTGCTCTTTGTAACAGAGGTTAGCTAGAGCTGTGACCACAGCTCTGACTTGAAACATGGTAAAAAACAATAGTTCTAGCTAAGAAGGTTCTATGTAAGAAACCAATATGATAAAATTGATCACAGTTTCAGCTATTCTATGAGAATATTGTATTGGAATTGTCAGTGTTGTATTTCAGTAATAAATATAATGGAAAAAAATATTTTATTTTAATGAAGCTGGTAATTCCAATAATAATATATGATAATGATAATTCCAATCCAGGCTCACATGAAGTTTCTTTAAAGTCCATATTATGATTTGTAGTTAAGTTTACTATATCAAAGAATGATGATTAGATTTCATGTTTCATATCTATACAATTCTGTCTGGGACTGTGTCCTCCTTTAGCTAAGAACTTTTTAGAAACCAATCTTATACACATAGACAACCAGCTCTGAATGAGATGTTTCTCTCATCTTAAATATACGCAAGCTAGAGCTATATAAAAGCTTCTCTAGTTCTGACAGTAAAAACAGAAAAAAAAGTGTTTAACTTCTGTCACTTATTCTGAGTGTTCCAGAAAANCTTCTCTAGTTCTGACAGTAAAAAATAAGATTAGTGTCAAACAAATAGCAACATGGGTATACTAAGCAGTTGTCCAGAGGGACTAGAGCATAACACAGCAACGTGTGCTTCATGTATTCACAATAAGCACAACTGAGGTTTCCAAAGGCTGAAGCGATTAGCAATGCTTAGAAGTACTGGTAGCCTGTTCTTAAAAGCCTATGAAATCCATCATACAAATACATATAATAAAACCATGTAGGATAAACTGCATGCTCGTTGACAAACACTGCACTAAGGCAGGCTGAAGTGCAAGGGAAATATTGCTGTACATACAACAGGACTCATTTAAGAAGTTCCTATACAGACAGACTAGAAGTGGAGTGACTGCATCAATGCTCTGCATGTCTAAAAAACACATACTGTTAAGGAAAGTATTGAAGTCTGTTTGTCCACAGGCTGTAAGTTATTCTAGCACTAAGGCCTAGCTACTATATTACCAAATTAATACACAAGGAGAGTTAACTAAGAAAAAAAGTGTTTAACTCCTGTCACTTATCCTCTGAGTGTTCCAGAAATGAGCCTCCCTTGGCTGAAGTCAGAAGTAGTATGTTTAAAATTATATAAGAAGCTTAGGACTCAAAAGTTAAGGCTTGACATTTGTCTAGAGTGGCAAAAAGTAGGTTCCATAAAGCTTTGTCTTATCTAAACTACTCTCAGAACTTGCTGAAAGGATTTATCCAAGAGTTGAAGTATGATCATTCTCAAAACCAAAAAATCTATACGAATAAGAAACCTAAAGCTTGGAATAAAAGCTAGATCTTTATGCTAGTAACTCTACAAAGTCATGCCAAACAACTTCCTCTGGCATCTGCATGGTAGCAGGGGGGAACTGTTTAAAAGTTTGAAGTTGTGAAAATAGTTACCAAGAAACCACAGCCTTACATTGCCTCTGAAGTTTATTCCAATCTAGGCTTTGGCTTTTATTTAAGCAAGCAGACAGCTGAGTTGCTTTTACTTTGCATAGCTCTAGCTCATCCTTCAATATACTATGAAGGCTTTTGCACTAGCTACCTTTGCAGAGCCAGCACTTCAGTGACTGTTCTGAAATTTAAGAATTTCAGCTACAGCACTCCTGAAGGACAGGTGATGTAGCACATTTAAAATAGTCACAATGAAGTATGTAACATTTCACTTCTAATTTCTTGACCTGTAAAAAGGAAGCAGGTACTAAACCAAAGCAGGTATGTAACTAAATCTTGAGTTCACATTGATCAAGGGAACACTCCTGAGAATGGCATCAAGCGAGAACTAAAATAATCCTATTGAAACTATACAGTTTATCCTGAATTACTGAAAAATCAAAGACCAGTTCTGTGTAATAATCATATACACCCCACATCAGGAATAAGCTCAGTTTTATATATTTTAAGAATAAAGACCACTGGCAAGATGAATACTAAAATGCATATTAACTTGTTTTATTGAGGCACAACAAGGCATTGTGAATAGCCCATACTTGAGGCAATCAATAGTGTAGTAAGCTGGACATTAATACAGTTTAGGGTAAGTGCAAACAATATACATTCACAGCTTTACTAGCAAGGCTACATCACAACTGATAAAGTGCCAAATTAGTGCTGATTCAGTATCCCAACTCCATGATTTCACCTTGCGCAACAGGACCATCATTTCCCCCAATAACGGAACCACATATCTTCAAGTCAGAAGAAGTGGAAAGCTCATCCCACCCCCCTCCACCAAGGTGTTTGGAGCAGCTCTTTTGTAAACATCGCACTGGAATTTAGTCCTGATAAAGGAGGTAGCCCGAAAAGGTGGAGTATTTCCAGCTACTTCCATAGATGGCTCCTCGATGCAGACGCAACCAGATCTGATCCCCCTGGAACAGCTGCAGGACTGCATGATTACTGGCTGTTTCATGGTCAGGAGCCCCATCATTTGCATATGCTGACACTAGGACCTCTTCATTCTTCATGAGATTCACATACAGGGGAACATTCACAGCCAGTTTCAGCATGTGGAAGATGAAGACATATGTACCATTCACCGGACAGTTGAACCTACCAAGCTGGATATCAAAAGTTTCTCCAAGGTTGTTCAGCAACAGATCAAACACAATTGGCTGGTCCAGAGTTCCAGGGGCCAGGTTAGATGTTCTAGCGGCAGAAAAGGCCACTCTCATCTGCTGTGGGAGGGGGTAGACATGCACTGGTAGTATGGCAGCAGCTTGGCTTGTCACTGGCATATCAACAGGGGTGATGCTGCGGGAGTCTCCCTGCCCAGAGTCCCCACTGTTAAAGGTCTCATTGTCTCGTTCTGGACTGCTCACCTGAGAGGAATCACTCCATCCTGCTGTTAAAGAGCATTAGCAATGATAAAGAAGTAATTTTAACAGAACATGCAGGGTATAATCTTAAGCAGCAAGTGCATGGGCTTTGCAACAGATCTGACTTTCAGCTACAGCAAGTTGTCAAAGGACTCCAGTGAGAACAAAACATTGAAGCTGGTTTACATTCAGCACACTTGCATTCAAGCAAGATGGGCCACGATCCATGTACGAACAATTATTTTTCATACTTGTAAGAAGAAGAGGGTAGTAAGCTTGCAATACTTTTAGCTGCATTATTTTCCATATAGCTATCTCAGCACTAAAAAAGCATATGCTAACTTCTGAGTGGAGAAAAATGTAATTTCTGAAGAAACTAATAAAATGACCAAAATCCATGTAATTTAGTCACCTTCAAGATCTGAATTTGCACTGCAGGTTCTATATACTATATATATATATATATATAAATACTATTCTTCAGGAGTTGCATCCTTCAGTCACATCAACTTATGATGCTAGAATATTTTAAGTCTGAAGAACTAGAATTGCTTTTAAGCTGTTTGCACCAAGGGTCTAGATGAAACATTAACAGATCTGAGAAATCTGTCAGCTTGCCGCATACTTCTTTCAACTCTCTTCTGCATTATATTCTGAGTCTCCTCTCAGATTTAGAGACCTGCTTTATCCTAAAAGTTCCCATGGTATGCCATAATTTCCCTTTATTGTTTGAAGTAGCTATTTACAGTTACTATTCATCTCACTTTTCAGCTATAGCACTGTTAAGTCCAGCTTTTTTTCAGTACATGCTGTAGAATCAAATCTTGTTTACAGCTTCCCCAAACACATGCTATTCATGCTTGCATTCAAAAAGCCAGAGTGAAGTATTTCTTTAGATTTTGTACACCAACATTTAAGTACAGAATAAAGCTGTATTCCCAAACAATTTTTCATAGAAGTTTCCATACAAAGTTTCTGGGACCTGATAGCTTACCCAGAATCAGGGGAGACCGTGCAATAAAGAGAAGTAGCTAAATGCAACACTAGAATCACCTTATGTTTTCCTATATAGTTTGTAGACAAAGTTCAGTAAGATACAATTGTGTCAGAACTCTGATATGTGAAGCCACCAAACTGAGAACAGTGACATTAGATGTGCTGCTATGCAATGCTTAGAACAGCATTAAGCTTTCATCTAGTTTATACCAAGCTTGATCTGTTTGATCAGTGAGAGAACACTATTTTTGTTCACTATTTACAGTAACACTCCACTTGATCTGTTACATCCAAGTCTGTATATGTACCCCTGGGAACATAAGGTTGGCCTTACCTCTTGAATTTGCTCGAGGACCACTAGTTATCCCACCTCGTTTATAGCACTGCTGGTAGTTAACATCCTAAAAAGAGAACAGAAGTATTTTGAAAATGGCTAGAAATTAAACTGAAAAAAAAGCAGAGCTAACAGATGAAGTACTTTCAGTATTACACTATACACAGTATTACAACAAAAGGAATACTAGGAGAATGTGAGCCCGCTGCTCAATGAAAAGCGTGTCCTGATGACAGAAGATGCAGAGAAGGCAGAGCTACTGAATGCCTTCTGTGCTTCAGTCTTTACTGCTGAAGTTGACTGTTGGGAAGCCCAGTCCCTTAAAGATACAGAGAAAGATTGGAGAAAGGAAGACCTTTCCTTGGTTGAGAAGAACTGGATTACAGCTCTGCTACAAGCTGTACACCCATAAATCCATGGCTCCTGATGGGATGCACCCACAAGCACTAAAGGAGCTGGCTGATATGGTTGCTAAGCCACTCTCCATTTTTGAACCATCATGGAGGACAGGCAAGTGCCTGAGGACTGGAGAAAGGCCAATGTCACTCCAGTCTTCAAAAAGGGCAGGAGACAACCCAGGAAACTACAGGCTGGTCCTCCATCCCTGGAAAGGTGATGGAGCAACTCATCCTGAATGTCATCACTAAACATATGAAGGAAAATATGGTTATCAGGGGAGTCAATATGGATTCACCAAGGGGAAATCCTGTTTGATCAATCTGACAGTCTTCTATGAGAATATAACTGGCTGGCTAGATAAGGGGAGAGCAGGGGATGTCATCTACCTTGATTTCCACAGGCTTTTGACTGTCTCCCATAACATCCTCATCAGAAAGCTCAGGCAGTATGGATTGGATGAATGGACAGTGAGGTGGATGGAGAGCTGGTTGAATGACAGAGCCCAGAGGGTAGTGATCAACAGCACAGAATTGAGTTGGAGGCCTGTGGCCAATGGAGTTCCACAGGGGTCAGTTCTGGGGCCAGTCTTGTTCAACATCTTCACCAATGACCTGGATGAGGGGACAGAGTGTACCCTCAGCAAGTTCACTGATGACACCAAACTGGGAGGACTGGCTGACTCACCAGAAGGCCATTCCAGCAGGATCTCGACTGCCTTGAGAGTTAGCAGAGAGAAACCTCATGAGGTTCAACAAGGACAAGTGCAGAGTCCTGCACCTGGGGAAGAACAACCCCATGCACCAATACAGGCTAGGGATTGACCTGCTGGAGAGCAGCTCTACAGAAAAAGATGTGGGAGTTCTAGTGGGAAGCAACTAAACGTGAGCCAGCAATGTGCCGTCGTGGCCAAGAAGGCCAATGGCATCCTGGGATGCATCAAGACTGTGGCCAGCAGGTTGAAGGAGATCCTCTTTCCCCTCTACTCTGCCCTGGTGAGGCCTCATCTGGAGTCCTGTGTCCAGTTCTGGGCTCCTCAACTCAAGAGGGACAGGGAACTTCTGGAGAAAAATCCAGCACAGGGCCACCAAGATGATCAGGGGACTAGAACAGGTTGTGGGACCTGGAGCTGTTCAGTCTGGAGAACAGACTAAGAGGAGACTTTATCAATGCTTATAAATACCTAAAGGATGGGTGGTCAAGAGGATGGAGCAGGTCTTTTCCGTTGTGCTCAGTGACAGGACAAGGGTAACATGCACAAGCTGGAACACAGGAAGTTCCACTTAAACATGAGGAAGATTACTTTCCTGTGAAAGGGAGCCCTGGCACAGGCTGCCAGGGAAGGGTGCAGTCTCCTTCTCCGGAGGTTTTCAAAAACCTGCCTGGACACGTTCCTATGCAATCTGATCAAGGTCGACCTGCTTTAGTGGCAGGGGTGGACTACCTGATCTCTAGAGGTCACTTCCAACCTCAACCATTCTGATTATTTACACAATTAACAAACTCTAGAATAGAAAAGGATAAAGTTTAGAATTAAGATGTATATAAAGAGCCTTATTTATGGAAAAAAAAAATTTATAATAGCTGGCAAGTTAAAAAGCTATTTCAATGTCAATTCTACAGAGTTTGCTTCTGAGCGATACCCTCAGTTCAGTTCATTGAGCAATATCTTAAATAACAGGTCTGTTAGAAATCTGAGTCCGTACAGAAGAGCACATTTAGTTTTGAACCTGAAGACCCTCCTACCAGCAACCTCTCACACATTGTATTTTGTGATTTTTGCCTAAGCACATTCTCAATCAGTTCAGTTAGGCGTTAGTTATACTACAGAGGCATCAAGTACCAACTTAAAAATCCACAGAAAAAAAACCTCATTATACCATATCTTATTTGCTATTTGCTTGGATTTCAGTAATTTCCTTCAGACTAAAGTGAGCCTGTCATACAGAGACATTACCTGTCTGAACTGACTTCTATTTCTGCTGTTCCAAAAAATAAATTTTGTCAAGGAAACAAAACTAACCTCTAGCTTGTAAGGAATAATCCACCAGTTAACATAAAGTTACAGCATTAGAACATTTAGCTCTTGTACAGCACTCAAACAGCTCCTGGAAACAAGATCAATACTCACCCTCTGAGAATAGGGCATTCCAGCATAATCTCTACCAGGGAACTGCAGCTGACCATAGTTACCATTAGTTAGTGAAGCTGAGCCTCTGTAAGCATCAAAACCTGTCCAAATCAAGTTGATTATTCAATATCATTCATTGGCTTTACAGTACAAGTCTACAATACATACGGTAACTGCCAAAAGGGAGTCATGTAGTGACACATTTATTTAATTCAGAATTTGGAGCAGTCTCTCTCTACTCCTATAAAGCAGGCATTTCATTGGCTACTCAACTATCTACTGCAGATGCATCAAGTTATGTCTTCCCAAGTATCAACATCAGACAAACAGTTCCCTGTTACCAGCCACAACTTCAGTGTCTGCTTAAAGTCACCTGAAACTTTCTGTGGCTTTTTTTTTCAGCTAGCAGCAGAATAGCAGCTGATTTGCAGAGACCAAACAACCTTTCCCTTAAAGCTCTTGGGTTTGTTATTAATACACTACTGGGAATGTCTCCCCCAGGCCACTTCCTGCTGCTAATAGTAAAGCCAGTTGTGCTACGCCAGGAGTATCTTGTTTTGGGCAAACACTGCAAGTGACATCTGAAGAGATAATACCTGGCTATAACATTATAAAGAAATGCCAAGAAAAAGAATCAAGGAGGTAAAAAGTTTAGAATGGTAAATTAAGTTGAAAGGTCTATACAATTAATCCTATTACTAAAAGTTTCTATTTTCATAATTCAAAAGGCTATGAAATGGCTCTGCCAGTTCACCTGACAGTACCAAAGTACAGGTACTACAAGAGTCACAATGAACTTGCTTAAGTTCTACAACAGAAGACTTTGTTCTCTGCACATTGCTCAAAGTCTTCAAGTTTCACATATAGAACTTAATATAATGCTGTATTAAGTAACTTTCTAGTGTAACTACATCACATTTTAAACATAGTAGTAAATCCAGACATACCTTTGTACCCACCAGGGGAACGATAGGAATTAGCCAGTGACCTTCCACCTCTAGCAGATCCTCTGACAGACCCACGACTGTTTAGGTAAGGCTGCGAGGGTCTGGGGATAACATTAGTCTGTGCTGGATAGAAGGTAAGGCTACCATTGCTAACAGGAACAGCTCCATCAGGTTGATAATTCACTGCTTAAAACAGAAGGCACAGATGAAACTGAGTAAGTTACCACACCTAGAAGGAAGGGCAGCATTAGGAAGCTGGCAGACTGATTAAGCTGCTCTGAATATCCTGTTCTGCCTCTTCACTACTTTAAAGAAGTGGAGATCCTCCCCTTTGTTCTGTAGGGTGTAATGCTTTTTAAACTGTACTGCAGACCAGGCTGTCAGTGTATGTCTTTAATACATTCAACAAGATTCAGTTGCACAGATCAGAACATGCTTGCTAGCAGCATCAAGGAAGAAATTGAGCTAAAATAATCAAGTAACACCTGATTAAGAACATTTGCTTAGAACTACCATTGTTCTACTACCAAGACTTCAGTTGTCCATCTGAAACTAGGTCACCTCAGTGTTGACTTGAAGAGACCAACTCAATCTTATCTAAATAGCAGTAAGACAACTATGGGTTCAGTCTCTTCAGACATTCCTACCACATGTTATTATGTAGTTCAACCCCAAGCAACAAGTATTCAAAAATGCTTTCACTCACAGGGTGGTTAAGTGGCTTACTTTAGAGATCTTGTAACCATTACTGTGTTCTCAGGATCATGCTTTTTATCAACTTAAAGAACTTCAAAACTGATCCAAAGTGACACTCTAAACCTCTTTCTAAAGTCTGTGCAGAGCCACTGCACAAGCTTAATCGAAAAAAAATCATCATGTCTCATCATAGAACTGTATAAAGGCTGATTACCTGTAGTCTCAATAATGAGAAGGAGCACTGAAGCTAAACAAGCTTTCCTGACTGCTAGGTTTATATTGTTCTTTGGAACTCAATCTTTGTGTATCTCACTGACCTCACACAGTATGTTTATCTCCAGTATAACTCCTATGAAGATTCCTCTGGCAGAAAAAAAACAGTATTCAGGGACCTTGAGTCATTTGATTACATAAGTCTTGGAAATCCAGATTCCTAGTTACTAGCTTTTCCTCCTGGAACCCGTTTCACACATTTAAGGGCTATTATCATTTCAAATTTAGCGCCAGCTATAGAAATTCACCAATAGATTATCTAAAGTCAAGCAAGTCAGTTGTGTTGAAAAAGGCAGCTCAAGGTCCCACTTATCAGAAGTTCAGTACTCCTTAGGTCAAACAAAATTTACCCGAACTCTCCTACATAGCTTAGTATACAGCAACTCCCTGTGCTAGACAGCACAAAGATCCAAACAAAAGTATTTCCTCATTGCTTCTATTCCAAGCAAACCATCTTTTGCCTGACAAGTATCACTGCATACTGTAATTGACTCTCATCTACTGGGAAACTCAGGCATAAGTGACACTGGCCCTGTACCTAGTGTAGAAACTAGTTTGAAGCAGTTTCATCCTGCTAGCACTTTTGAAATTATGTCAGGCTCTTCTCAACAATAGGACAAAGGACAACGGGTACAAGCTGAAACAAGAGATCCCAAAGAAATACAAGGAAGACTTTCTTCACTGTGAGGGTGAGGGAGCACTAGCACAGGCTGCCCAGATGGGTTGTGGAGTCTCCTTCTCTGAAGACATGCAAAACCCACCTGGGCAAGTTCCTGTGTGACCTACTCTAGGTGGCTCTACTCTGGCAGGTGGGTTGGACTAGATCACCTTTTGATCTCCCTTCCAACTCTTAAGATTCTGCAATTCTGATGTAACCCTGATGTAACCCACATGCTACACAACACTGTTTAGGATTTTAACTGACAACTCCCAGCACATGTGCTACTATGACCCAACTTCAAAAACTACTGTCAATACAGTTAAAAGCACAGTTCTCACCTGAAGACAGAGATTCTTGGGAAAGACAGGTTTGTTCTGCAACATGAGAAGACTGCAACTGGCACTGCGGAGGAGTCTGTGTACTTGCTGTAGAGAAACTTTGGTTATATCCTGCTGAATATGAAGAATCCTCTTTAGTTTCCTGGTCTTTACGTGGAGGCAGTGGTGCATTCACTTTAAATACCTAAAACACATTAAGACATGTGTTTAACAGTACCAGCTAAAATCTCTAGTGCCCTAATGCCACCACCCTGTTATGTTGTAATTTAAATCCATATGCAGAGATCTCTTCCTAGAACACCAACCACCTCTCAGAAAGAATCAAGAGCATTGTACTTCAACCTATCCTAGTCCCTCTGATAGAACTTATTCCTGTTTAGATGGCTAATAGACAGGAAACAAAGTTTGATTAACCATAGCTACATATTTGATCAACAGAACAGTTACCACACAATAGCCTATTTTCCTACTACAGGAAATCCACCATTAAACTCGTTGACTACCTGTCCTAACAGCTTTTGTCCTGAAGCTAGGACAGCCTGTAATGAGATGAGATGTTCATATTTGGGAAGAATGTGGGTCTTTATACATGTCTTGGAACATGATACACCACAACTATCTACTCATACCACATTAGCCAGTCTTTACCCTTCCCTCTTTAGTAAATTAAACTGCAATTTTCCTCCTAATTTTAAGTTCCCTGAGAGTAAAGATGCAACCTAAGTACCAGTCTTGCAATTCAAATTTTAATGTTATAGCCTGGGCTGTAGGGAAGTGCAGATATTGCCGTTTGTTAAATCTAATCAGAGTTCAGTCACTCCAGCAAGTACTGTTTCATAGCAAATAACCAAGTTAACAGAATTGATGCTGTCAGATGTGACAAGAAGCAAGCCTATTTTGAGTAAAAGTATCTACATTTCACATAAAGAGCTGTCAGCACTTGTCTAGGTGAAACTGTCCCTTTTCCAAGACTATAAACTGTCTGAAGATAGACCAGTGTAGAACTACTTAGATGCAACAAAGAGCTTCACAGCTGGACAATTTTTGCCGTTTGCAGAAGCCTCAAACTAAAATAGGAAGAAAGCACTATTTCAAGGGTCAAAGAAACCAAGTTCTGCTTCTAAGAGGGAGTCAGCTAGAAAGCCCTCATGATGATACTGAAAGTATCAAGTATAAAATTTAAACCATTATTAAAGAACACAAATTCATGTGGGTTTTTTAATTTAACCAGATGAAGTGATCAAAATGATCCAAAGCAATCCCCTTTCTAAAAGAAATTTGAAGATGTTGTGCAGTCAGGGTGTCAACACCCACATCCTGGATTTTTAGCAAGTGGTCTATTTTCCCCCTACAGTGAGGGTTGCAGGTGGAATTCTAATAAAGCACTAGGGCTACAGGTAGGATTTGCCTTTAAGCTTCCATAAATGCAATAGTAGCAATAGGAGGTCCAAATATCTGGGGACATGTAATCAGATGCTTCCATTACTGTCACTGTACTACCACTATTTGGCGAAGAACCAATCTGTCTCCTAGCTGAGATCTGATGTCTTCCTGGCAGCAATGCAAATCTAAGCAATATAGAGAAGACAAAAACCCTGCACCACAGTTAGACTGCTGCCACTACAAGAGGAATTAACATCCTAGCAATGGAGTGAGAGATGTTTACCAGGTTGACCCAAAAATCCCACAAGAAATCTTGAACATTTAACATCTCTGAAAACACCACTGCCTCTAATTCAAGTGAACTTTCAGTGGTACCATTACAGTGAAGAGCACTCTGAACATAGACATTACATTCAGTAATCAGAATTCAGAAAGACCGAGATTAAGGCTCCAGATTTATGTGAGAGATGCTGATCTAGTACACTAGGTCTCCAGAAAGACACTGGATTCTTTGATCACAGCATGCTACTATTTTCCACTTTCATGAAAAATCACCATCTAGCCACTTAGCATAATTTAAATAGATCTGGCTCTGAAAGAACTGCCTCCCTACCACCACTTGCTTTAGAGCGTATGTCAAAATTCTGTACCTCTGAAGAAGGTTCTACTCAAATTCTTCTACAAATACAGGAAACAAGGAGAAAGTCATGGTAGTTGCTAGCCAGAATATCAGATGTTTCAGTTAATTCCTGTGCTGTGAAAGGTTATTAGGTAGCTAAATCCTAGTACATCTCATTTCTGCAAGATACAGATTGCCCAGTAAGTTGTGGAACTGCACTGATACATTTGTTGAAATAGAGAATGCCTTTGAAGAATCTTAGTGATCACATTTTAAGCTTGCTTTTGAGCAATAACATTAAATGAATACTTCTACTGCATTCTGAGAACGGTATCACAGGAATATTTAAGATCAAGTACAGAGAAGGGAATATTGACAACCAAGTTAAGGTCCCTCTAAGCTTTTAGATTTTAAGACTATGCCAGGCAAAACCAGAATTAGATGATCTGTTTTAACTTCTGAAGGCTCTGGAAAAGCATTGCTCTATGCTAGGATTTTAACATTAGATAAAAGGATCTGTCAAGTTCCATATCAAGAGAAGCCAGTTCCCTAGTATAAACACCAAGTTACCAGCATTGTTGTTTATTTTCTTTTGTGGCCTCAAGTCATGTACTTACAGTCTGCATAGCCTGAAAGGGAGCTGCTTTTATTGTGACAGAACTGCTGCTTGCTGGAGGGGACTGAAAGCTTTGCGCTGGTGGTACTGGAGACATGGAGGTGCTTGAAGCAGGCAATGGTGATTGTGACTCACTTGGGAGGGGAATGGTTGCCTGAGGGAAAAACAAAAGTAATGAAAGGTCACTTGATACTTATCAGGCAGTAACAGAAGCAGTTAATTTGTTCTAAAGCCTAGGCTGGCAGAAGTCAGCAGTTTCTACAGGATGACATTTGGACATAGTAGAGCTACAAAATAGCTTTTGCTTACAATTTCAAAATCTTGCTGTGCATCCTCAGCAAACAGTACTTCTATTGCAGTCTCTGCTGATTAAGTGAAATGTGCCTATGAGCTACTATACATACCACTCATTGTAATAATTTCACAATAAAGACGCATTAGGTACTTTTTTCCCCACAACTAATGAAACATAGAATGCCTTTTGTTGCACTTATTGGAAGATGATTCTCTGGCTGACATTAAAAGTGACTTCTTTTGCAGAGGAACTGAGTAAGTTTAGGGGAGTTGAATTTTTTCCCCCTTCTCAACTTAATCAAATACATTTAAGATTACAAACAATGCTGAGTTGTCCAGACAAAGTATTAACCAGCATTAAGTCCCATCTGTGCAGAGAGGAAAAATGAAGTGTTGATTTGCAATTGCAATCTTTATAGGAATCAGAAGTCAAAAGGAATGTAAGACTTTGAATACATTTCAGCAACCACTGTACTGACCTTACCTGTATTTGTGATAGCTTACCTGGGCAACTTCAATCTTTTTAGGTATTAGTGGCTCAGAAACATGTGAACTTGTCTGGTACAGTGGCTGGGAAGTATATTTCTCAGTCTCTTGAGAAAGCGACGTTGATGCCTAGAAGTAGCCATACACACACCTGCTATTACAAGCAGCAGTGCAGAAAGCACAGAGTTCTGGTAGAGTCAGAACACCGGTGACTAAGTGGAAGCAAGTGGCTTTTCAAAGACCATGACGAAGTCTGAAGTAAACGTACCAAACAGTCAACCAAAAGCTTCACGTAATTAGCTTTAGAGATTCAGATTTCCATTACCTTTCTTAAAGTAAGTTGTACAGTTACGCTGCAAAGTCAAATAATTAAGAACTACAGATCACTTCAAGCAGTTATTTACAGTGAGGCCTGAGACACACATCTGTTTTGTTGATTTAAACGGAAAGATGTGTTTGATGTAAAACTTCCATTAAGCTCTGTCAAACAAGATTGATTTGCTTTCACAAAACCTATGTTCTATAATTAGCTCAGACTTGTAATGCTATGTTTAAGAGTTGCTTATAGTTACACAGCCTAGGCCTAAAGGCTACCAGTATACGTGGCAAGAACAGGACTATCACAGGTGTATCCCTGGTATGTGCTTGAGTACCAGGAGAGTGCACCATCACCATGGAGTGCATTTCCTGCTTATGCTGGCACCAAACAGCTTATCTGCTGCTTCCTACAAGAAACAAGACTGGAATATGAAGACACCACACCTGAAGCCTAAGGGGCCAGAAATACACTAGGAACAAGCAATCCTAACTCCAACCAGTAAGTCTGCAGGAGAACCTCAGAACATTCTACCAAACTGGAAGTTTTACATTATAGCACAGCACAAGTCTTCTGAATGCATATTGCACAGCAAAATTATTTAACCCTTGTCAGCACAGTAGGTCTTATGACACTGCAGAAGTGAGAGGTCTCAAGAACCATGACAAAATTGCCAATTCAAGAAGTAGCATGACTAATGTCTCTGTCAAGGCTGTTATATTCAACTGTATAGTATATTAAGGAATAGCTACATGCTACACGCACAGTATGCTGGTAGCACGTATGTCAGCAAAACACATTTAAAAAGCATGAATATTTGCCCATTATAAACTACTCTGTAAGAGTCCAACAGGAAAGAGCCAGCTGTGTTTCTGAAGACACCAACACAACAGCAAGAGATTTTAATCCTGCATCAACTGAAACACTATTTTCAGCTCTAAACAATATTTGGATGCTAGCTGAAGACTTAACTGTACAAAAGGAAAGCAAAGTTTGAGGTCTTGACTAATTATCAGGAAGTCAGATTCCAGTACTACTTCATTAGTGCTTGAAGTAACACATCTCAGTCTTCTTACTCAGAAGTTTGACAAAATCCATCTTAATTTATGTAGCCTCAATGTTAGTTGTCATTAGAGTATTCTACACTGTAACTAAAGCAGATATGTATGCTGCTTTCATATATTTGCACAAGAATAAACACCACATTTTCTAGCCCACATTTTTCATCTACATCTTTCCCATTTCAAAGGGCCAACAGCTCACTTCTCTTGCATGCAGTATTAGGAAGATTTTTCCAAATACCTTTTAAGTATTCCAAAACATAAGCTATACTACTGCTGATACTTGCATTCTGTCCCTGGGTGTTCCTCAAGAGTTGTTCAGGAGAAGTCTCACTACAGCTTTGTTAGGGCTATCACAAAGATCTTTGAATGCCAGTCAACCAACCCCAGGGTATATTACCTGTGGTGTCACTAAGTCTTCAGTTTCAGAGCCAGAAAGAGCCTGCTCTGCAGATGCTAGGGAAGTATTTGAATCATGCAGTGTTACAGATGGAGCAGCAGCCTTGAAAGAAGAGAAAACTGAGATAAGTTTGAAAGATTATCTTAAATGTTTGATATCACTGAAACTCTGACTCTAGATATTTCCAAGTAAACCTCAGAATAAGGCCAGAGCTGTTTCTTCAGAATTCTCGTTAGTGGCAAGGAAACCTATTTAAAAGCTAAAAGAGTAAGACATGCAAGTACAGTGAGTGAATTTAAGGTTCACTCAACCATGGTTGCCAAGGCTTAAGAGACTATCTTTGGCATAAGTGAGGATCTCAAAGACAACACGCACTATCTAGGAAACTAGCAGCACATTCTAGGAAACTAGCAGCACATCCTTTTCCACACAACTGTTAGCTATGACTTGAATCTATAGGTTGAGTATTCAAACTATTTCAGCACGTCTCCAACATCCTTTTTACTTCAAGAAGTTTCAAACACTTCCTGCTCTTCCAGCAGAAGTGCAGTCAATTCCATCGACATTTGAGTAATCTTAGATTTGCAACCTATTAAGTTAGACAAAACTTGGTAGAAAACAGTAAAACCAATTCAAGTACTAACTCTAATTATTCTAGTTATTTATTCTAGTTATTAATTCTAACTAATAATACTAATTATTCTAGGGAATAACCTTTATATCATTCCTTAGCTACAGTTCTGCCTCTACAGGGTGGTCCTAACTTCAACTTACTTGAAGAGGCTGTTGAAGAAAATCACTCTGACTTGGCAGTTTCTGTTCTTTTGAAGCTGTAAAAAAAAAGTGTTAAGCAACATTTACTTTTGAATTCAGATGTTACATACAGTTTGCATGCAGTACTTTGAGAACATTGTGTGTGAAGCTGTACATTATTTTTAGTATGCACTACAAATATTTAGACTTAGCATCAGTAAACTACACCCAAATGAAAACTTCAGTTTCCTTTCTTTTCTTCTTTAAAAGACAGATATTCAATGATGAAAGTTTCTGCCACAAAAGAGAGGTCCACTTTCCAGATTAAGAAAGCAATTAAATATTTGAGTAACTGTGTTTTACAGCCCAAGAGCCATTCAAACAGTTTAACATGGCCCGTTGTGGACAGATCCACTTTAGGTGTTGCCAGATAACTAGCTCATTCACCGCGTGTCTGTATACACCACATCTAGACAAGTTTGACGCACAGATACAGAATGTCAATTCTGCAGCTGGGTTCACTTGCACATTCCAGTCAGTGATTAAAGAAGCATTCATTCTATTTCCAGGCAGATGCATCAACTTTAGTCACTTCCAGCAACAAATAAGTGACTTGAGCTGCCTTTCTTTTAATGGCAGTGGCATTCTTTATAATTAGACAAGCTGTCTTCACCAGGCCTACTGATCTAAAGTCCAAGTAAACCTTATTAGTGTTTGCAAAATCTGACATACAATTTACATTTATTTTATTACCTACCTATGGGACTACTTGGAGTAACTGAAGGTGGTTGGGATGAAGCAATGGCACTTGGTGAAGCTTTATCAAAATCCAAAATGGACTCCTTTTGAAAAAAAGATAATCATTTGGGAGAAGACAAATGTCAGAGACTAGATACAAATTAAATACTCATTTGACAAGTTGCTGCTAGATAATTAGAGCTAGATTCACCCATTCAGTGTAAACATGCACTGTCAGCACTGTTTTCTCTAAGCCAGTGGAAATTAGAGCTGTGTGCTACAACAGTAAAACGTACTTGCATGAAGTTGTAAGTCCCTTGCATCTGAGTCATCAGATCCTGAAGTTTTTCCCTTCTCAATATTGGATCTTTTGGAAGAGTTGAAGTAGAGCAAAATTCTGCAGCTGGCTGATGTACAGGTTTAGGCACCTAATAAGGAGAAATATTATTAAATCCAATATTAGAAACAAGGAAAGCTATCTTATCCAACATAGATCCAGTGCAACCCATAAGTGTCAGACACTATGGGCCAAGGAATTCTGTGCTGTTTTTGGTATTTCCTGAATCAATCTTTAACACTTAATTAAAAAGAAATAAAACTCACCCTACTGTTGCCACTACTAGTTAAGACACAGAATTCATTCAGCTTTAGTGAAAAGTACAGAAGACAATAAGTTGCCTACATTTAGTACAAAACTAGGCACCACCATCTAAGGAAACCCACACATCTAAGTTGAAGGGCAGAACAAATTAAAAAAAAAAGCTGCATCACTCAAGGTTTAAAAACAGACTTCCTCCCAGTAGAGGCCACGCAACTCTGTACAGATCTTACTAGGATTGCATTTCCAGACATCCTGAAGAAACTGCATTTCAGTTACAAGCAGGTCACTTGGGATTAGGCCAAAATGCTTACATTAATGAGCCAGATACTCTCAATGCATCAGCTCCTGCAGAAAATACTACAGTAAACTTATCCAAATTCGGCAAGAAAAAATACACCTGTGCTTCCCCAGAAGATTAAATTTGTAGATAAGAATTTCTGCAAGGTCTTATTACATCTTGCTTCAGATGGTCCCTTAACAGTTCATCCCCACTGGTTCTCACTTCACTTTGAAGGAAGGAAATGCTTTGTTAGGGAATAGGTAAATTTAAAGTATCAGAAAAATAATGAGCAGGCTCCTTAAATAAAAGAAGCCCTGTTGTTTACAGAGTAACAGTATTAGACTGTCTAGATAGCCTAAAATGTCTTTTGAAAGCAGCCTGAGGAAGAAGAAGCCTTGTTAAGTATTTTAAAACCATAATTTATAGTGATTCTGTAAAGTTCTACTGCTCTTATGTTTGCCTATACAGCTAGAGGGAGGCAAATATTAAGACAGTCAATAGTTGCATTATTTCAACTAGACTAAATGTTGACCCACACAGGAACACATGAAAGCCTTTACTTTCCTACAGTACAAACATTTGTTGTACTAACACAAGGTTACTACTTCAATATAATGTATAGCAGTGTAGGTGAGTATTTGTATTAAGTCATTAGAAGACTATAGGGCAGAAAGGTTACGTATCACGACACTTGCCATGCTAAATTCAAACCAACTTGATGAAAAGCTCTTTGTACAGTTTTAGAACAGTAAGCCCAAAAAAACCACACCTTCATTTCATCAAGTTATCTGAAATTAATCACTAGCATTTGCAGAAATTCTTGTGGCATGCACAGGGAAGAAGCCTGCAGCATTCAGCAAGCTTCACAAAGCATAGCTCATGTACATGCAGCACATAAGCAACCCTGGAGCACTTCACTTCTAATATGTATGTGGCTCCACACAATAACTACTTGTTGAACTGTGAGAAGTTTTACTTTATTCTAGAGCTAGGAGAGTGCATCTTTGTACAATCTCAAGTACAATTTCTGATGCACAAGTGCTACCTTTAACTACTTACAACGCAAGTTCATATTGCTTTGTAGTTTCCAATAATGAACACAAGCTAAATCTATGAAGGATCCAAATGCAGGACAAAAGATATAGCTGAAAAAGTTAAAACTCAGCAAATTATGGATTAAGTTACTAGGAATCTGAATCTTCCTGCCCATCACTTTTTGATCCCTTACAAACAGGCTTAAACACTTGCTGTTATGGTAAATCTGTTACGCATCAAACTGATTAGTGCTTCTATTACTCTCTTCCTCCTCACTACAGTCTCTTGACATAAGTACACTAGCAAACTGGTTCTGTATGTCTGCAAATGGATAACAAGCTTTTCACCTTCAAGTAATCTAAACAAGTAAAGTCTGGCAGCTATTAAGATTGCCCACTAACTACACAAGTTAGACCTGTACATTAAAAACAAACAAGCTAAAACAGCATCACAACCACGAAATCAGAAGAGACTGCAGTGTTTCACTTGTGGTTGAAAAGATAAAATCTTCTGCATGCTTTTACAATTTGTTAAGTCTTCAACTCCCTCCCCAGCTCATACCACGTATTATGCAGGTAGCACTCATTTCAACCAGAAGACCAAGCATTCAGGGTTACATATATGATATTAGGGCTTGAAGCCAGGATTGAAACACTGAGACCCTGCATTCTATGGAAGTTTTTGTCTAGCTCCTGCGTATACAGAACACATGCCAGACAGAAGTAACTAGAAGTGAATTTACCTCCTGTTCATTTGCTATTTTGCTAGAACTTCAGTGTTTAAAACTAGAATATTCTAAGTGCAACAGAACATAAAGAAAAGAGTATCAAGAAGTTGGAATTACTTCTAATTTTATGCCTCTATAAATAGGTACTTTTATTAAAAGTGCAAGGACTTGAACATCCTTAACATGATTTTAAATCAAGCTTTCCTTCTAGTCTACAGTTAGATGTTTCTGGAATTCATTACAAGTTAGTGGCAGCAGATTCTGAGTTTAGTAGCCTGTTAAGTCCAGCTCACATCAAAACCTACTCACACTAAGATCACTTAACAATAGTGGTTCAAGCAACGTTTAGTTTAGAGTTTTACATAGCACTGATAAGTTTAGTGACTACTTTGGGTTAAAAATGTTTCTGAAGTTTAACTTCAACATCACTTACATCGAAACAGTTTTTGCTAAATGTCTATGTCCAGGGAAGCAACTATAAATGGAGCTGAAATACCTAGAGTTTGGTTTAGGACCTTTTAAGCCTTTGTAAATGAACAAATGTCAAGGCACACTGACCGCTTTGGAATTTTACTATTCAGAGTGCCAATATACTAGGTACTCCTGTTAAAGCTTGAATATTTTTTTTAGAGACTAGAAGTTTATTATACATAACGCTAACATACATTTCAACCACCTGATACACTAGTAAACTTCCATTCTTAGATACAGAACCTCGATTCTCTTTGCTGAGGAGGACTAAATGAGCTGTAAGGGCAGTACCTAAGCTGGAATCACAACAGTGATAACCAGCTGTACCAAGTAGATCTACAGTTAACATTTGCCATCTACGCAGAACACAATTCACAACAAGTTCAATTTTAATGAACGCACAAGCCAAACTGTATTGCTTTTACATATCAGGCCACAAGTTCTAACCCAGTTTGCTGGTCCACATGTTGCACAAGTATTTGAAAAGTATAACGGTTTAACAGGCCTGCACATCAGCTCACTGCTGTCTTCAGCTCATCTTCTGAAAGTATGCTAAGGTGCAATAACTTGAAGTTGAACAAGCATATTTTAAGATCTTTAATAAACTGTTAGATTTTGAGATCTCAGAGCTCCAAGCAATTTCAAGTAGTACAAAAACGTTAATTTCAGCTCCAGAAAGAAGCAGAAAGTGACACAAGTCTTATCTACCATGCCTAGATCCCTGCACAAGGTCATTTATAGATTCCCTTCAAGAGTGAAATGGATGCAGCATGTAGCAGAGCATTGCCTTTTCTTCATGTAAGGAAAGGTAAGAGAAATTTCACTATACAAGAAGTTCAATATTGTTTTATTTGTTCTTTAAAAGGCACCTCAAGTAAAAGATAACCAATTTTTAAAAAATTAAGATATGGAAACTAGATATGTTGACAATTGACAATTTTCTACTCGTTCAATATACTTTTGATACTAGTATTTGTCAATAGCTACTACCCAAAAATAAAGCCAGTTGATGTTTCACTCTGGTCTAAATAAATCAATGTTGTAATACTTCAAAAATGTTTTGTTCAATTCATGAATCCACCTTAAGCAGCCTCACATTCCAACACAATGTAGTTTCAGTTTTCGTACTATGAAGACTCCTAGGCAGTTTGCAAGTTCTTCAACTGACTGGAACCCCTCCTTTTTCCTTACTACAAAGTTTTCTCCACCACTTAATCCATCTGTCTGTCCTATACAAAAAGAGTCCCATCTCATTAGCAAGGATCTGGCTTTTTAAGCTTTAAGGTAATCTGACACCAGAAACTCCAAGGCATCTTAAAGTGCTTGAGACTACTCCAATACTTCAGATGTCTAAAGGTCCCTTACATCCCTTACCACTCTATGATTCTATGATACTTTCACTTACAGTAATACTATGCATAGTTAGGTGCGCACCACCTACTTGTGCTCAGTGAGTTTTAGTGAGACAAGCAGGTTTTGTACCTGTACCACCACCACCACCACCAGTGGACACAAGATTCTACTCAGCTTTAGTGTGAAGACAAATCAAGCTGAAACACCTTAATCCCATTTTGTTACCCAGTGTTGCATATTACATACTCTCTTAATTTCTTGTTCAATCTTCTGTTTGCGGTCCCGCCTCTAGACACAAGAGCATCCATTTTTCAGTTATGCCAAGTTTATGACAAGATTTAAGCTTAATCATTTGCTATGAGTAATATGGAATGAATTGATTTCTGTCTTCTTGCAGAAATAAAACAGTAGTGCTGACAACACTTGTGTCTACATGGTGATTGGTCAGTTGCCCTTATTTTCCTCCCAGAAATTTAACTCTAGATTAAACACTACTCTTAGTGACATTAAGAAGTTAGACAGACTCTAGTAGCCCATTTACATTTAGAGTTGTTGCTACCTGAGCAGAGATGAGAAAGAAGGTAACATAACCAGAAGCTAGCAGCCTGTTCAGCTGTAAGCCCTGCAATAGCTTTCATTTTGCATTTCCAAAACCAAACTACGCTATTGTTAGACTCTCCAGGACAGCAGTATGGCTTATGCATTCATCTGGAAATACATATTTAAGCCCCTGTACAGTTGGTATTGCTTGCTCTAGATGTTGGATATCTCTTGAATCAGCAGCTATTTTAATCAAAAGCCTAAAAAAATTTACTGAAGTGCTATTTGCATACAGCCACAAAGTATTTGATCCCTGGATGAGTCATACCTGGTTTGCACTGGTAACAGTGGACCAAGCCAATAGCTAGGGATGAACTGAATTAATTCTTCTGTCTTATGGGTAAAGCAGTTATTTGAGGCTTAAACACAGCAATAGCGTGTTGATGTAAAGCAAAGCAGACCATCTTGCTACCCAAATATAAAATTTAACTGCTAGATTTATTTCACCCAAGAAAGGCTGAAATGCAAGTCTAAATATAGGCCTACAAAGTGCACCTTATAAAGCCTCTGCTAATAGGTAACTTTAGTCCAACACACTAGTGTGAAAAGCTCATGACAGGTAATACTACATGTGCCAACTCACTTCTTTGGGTTCCATATCAAACTTCTTTGGCCCCATCTGCTCCTTTGGCCCAACACTTGCAGCTCCCCAGGACTTCGGAGGGTTCTGTAACTGCTGTGATGACACTTGCTGCTGCCTGTCAGCTTTTTCCCAAGCCTCTCGAGTCTCCTGCTTCTTTTGTTCTGGCTCCTCCCTAACATGCGCAGCCCAAGCCTTCACAGGCTCCTGCTTCTTTTGCTCTGGATCTTCCCTAATAGGCATTTCCCATGATTTCACAGGCTCTGGCTTCTTTTGTTCTGGTTGCTCCCTAGTTTGAGTTACCCAAGGCTTTGGAGATTCTTGCTTTTGTTCTGGTTCTTCCTTAACTTTGGTTACCCAAGGTTTTGGGGACTCTTGCTTTTTCTGTTCCTGATCTTCCCTAACTTTTGCTACCCATGGCTTAGCTGATTCCTGTTTCTTCTGGTCCTGCTCTTCCCTAACCTTTGCTACCCAAGCTTTGGGGGACTCCTGCTCCTCTCGGACATGCGCTACCCAAGCCTTTGGGGCTTCTTGCTTCTTCCGTTCTTCCTCTTCAACACGGGTTTCCCAGGGCTTTGCAGACTCACGCTTCTGTTCCTCCTCTTTGAAACGAGCTTCCCAAGGCTTTGGAGAATCTGGTCTTTTTGGTTCTTGCTGCCTAACACGAGCTTCCCAAGGCTTTAATATCTCTTGCTTCTGCTTCTGTTCTTGCTCTTCAACATCAGCAAGCATTTCCCAGGACTTTGGAGGTTCTTGCTTTCTAGCACACTCGGCTTCCCAAGATTTGGGCTCTTCTGGCTTCTTCTTGACAGAGTATTCTGCTTCAGGCAAATAACGCCTGTTGAGAAACTATATAGACCAGAGAAACTTAATGGCTCCCAAGAAAACATTATGCTACTACAGTTCAGGTCAGTTAAGTTAGGTCACTCAGCTATTGTTTATTTCTGACTAAAACGAGAGCTTAAGACAGTTCAGGCACTAGCCATAGTAGCTATGGGGTCAACCATGGCTTCAACCTACAATAACTGCAGACCGGCTTTCTTTGGCATATGCCAGCAAAGCACAAAACAGTCCTGAACCGTCCATACTCGAGCTGACTGAATCTATTATCCTTAGCCTCAATACTAGCTGATGTGCCTAGGCAGTTAACAGAATCAAGTTCAATTGTGATTGTTATTAAGGCAGCTCTCCTAAGCATCTAAAATGCTGTGGTACTGTATTTAGTAGACACTTCTGCTACAGAGAGCAGCACCATTTTCCCAAAAAAAAAAAAATCTTTGGCCCAGTAGCCAAGTACAACCCTCATTCTTAACGGAGTTTCAATAATAATAAGTCAGAGTCTCAGATTTAGTACCACTAGACTTCCACACCAGGCTGTGTTTACTATGAGTAAGTCAGAGTTCAATGAAGATGTCCTGAAGCTTTCCTGAGTTACCACTGTCAGACAGGAATACAGGAAGGATGTACAAGGTTCACTGGCTGAGTTGTTTTTGACAAGTCACCAGAAAAGCTTTAGGGTCAGGTAACAGTGTTACCATCAGGTTATGAGACTTGTTCTAGAGTACACCCTCTGGTAGGATACTTGACAAACAGGGATTCAGCATTTTAAGAACCACTTGCAAAAGGACACCCCTTCCCACCCTTTGGAACCAAGTAATGTTTTTTCAACTATTGCCAGATGGAAGCTCAAGTACTTAAGTCAGGAGTCTGTTAAAACAGGTCAACACACCCCATGCACACAAGTCTGTCATGTCAGTTTTCTGACAAATCAGAGCAAGACCTCCATCATTCTCAACCCTACCAATATCAAGTCTACTGTAATAAGTTGAGACAGCTTTAGTAGATGTGTTTTCTTTATCCCATAATACACAAGATCAGTGTTTCCATTCTAAAGACTGATGCTTTGTGTAATCCTTCTCCATTTATCCCAAAAATACTCCAGAGGAGCTATTAATTTGGGGTTAGAAATACAAATGCAACCAAGTCTAATGTTTCCTATGTAACAATACCAAGATATCAAGGTTGCTGTTCAGACTCCCTTTAAGCTTAAAAAAGGCTGCAGAGTGCAGTTTTGTTTCTGATAAATCACAATACTACAGAAAGCAATTAGCAGTGAAGTATCTTACCTCCTGTGGCTGTATTTCAGACTTCATAAGCTCCATAAGGGATTCTAGAGAAAGGATGTTAATTTGTTTCAACTGATCAAATTCAGGAAGACAGACCAAACAGTATCAAGTCTTTCATTCAACTTAAATAGCAGTGCCAATTGCTAAATCAGGTATTTTGAAAGCTCAGCTTGTCATTCAACATGCTATTTTTTTAGACAAGCTTTTGTTTTCTGATTCAGTTTTACACTTGCAGAAGTCAATCAAGAAACATTACTCATATCCATAATTTGATTACCATAATATGTAACATTCCCTGTACCAGGCAATTCTCACATCTTCCACATGGAGATTTGCTCAAAGGCAAAACCATCCTATTACTATGAACTAGATTTCTTTCTACAACATTAGCCAGAATAGGGCTGTAAGCCCTGCAGGTTCCATTTTTATTACTACATAGTAACTAAGCTACAGCATAGGGTCGTATTTAGCAGCAAGCAGTGCAAGAAAAGCCCCAACACATTAGGATAAGCTTGAACTGAGCATTGATATAATACACAAATCGAACTCTAGTATTCCACCTGGTTCTTTGGCAGACTCTCCTTTTGATAACTGTCTTGTTCTCTCAGACTTTCTATTTACTTCTTCCATTTCTTTTACTGGCATAGTGGCACGTGGAGTTGGAATACTTTCAAAGTAGCCAGAGTCTAGAAGTTTGGATAACAGGTCCTTCATGTGTTTATCTGAAGAGTAAAAATCCATGAAGTTAAGACATGAAAATCTGAAATTAAAGGATATTCAGATTACAGACCAAGACTCCTCACTTCCTCCCTTGATATAGATTGCAACTTCTCCAAGTTCACACATCTTACTGATTTATAGCAATGAAATGTTTTAGTAAGGGAAAGTATTTGTTAAACTGCTTTATACATCATAGCTGAAAACATCTTTGCAATCCAGAGGTAAGCTGCTCACATTGCAGCTTGTGTTTAAACACACAGAAGATAAACACTGAGCAATCTGGTCTCCCACGGTGACTGAATTCCTTTCTAAGCACATCTACAAGATAGCCAGCATTGATACTAAAAGCACATTTTGTGCATATTGCAGCATAGATGAAGATAAACAGAGTCACTGCACAACTGCCCTGCAAGATCCTCTTCCTAGTGAAAGGATGGTAAGCCTCAGAAGTTACAAGAAATTAAGAACTGTAAAAACAAGCAAGGTAAGAGAAAGCAAGAGACTGTTCTAGACTAAACTTAATCCTTAAGGTTTTGGAAAAGTCAAAGTTTACATAGTTGAAGAAAAAAAAACCCTTAGCTGTGTACTCTGAGCAGCCTTGTCCTCTCTCCTCCTTTATAACAAAAGAACAGCTTAGAAGTAGCAGTGATACTAGAAGTTGTTTCAGAGGAGTGAGAGACAGGAGAGCCTCAAGAACAGGAAAAATATTCAAGGAAATACCATTCCTACCAATGACAAACAGAACAAAACCAGAACAAACCAAAACAAAAGTTAGAACTTAATATGGACATAAGAAGTTGTTTCCAAAGGAACCAATGCTGGTAAGAAGTCAGACTAACTTTATATGGCATTTAGTTTGCACACAACAGGATTCAAGACTGACGCTAAGGGATAAAGATACTGACCAAAGTCACGAAAGTTATGATGATAGCCAAAGAGCTACAAAGGTTTGGAGTCCAAGATAACTAGGCAATTATCAATTCATGTCAACAGATACAAGGTTAAAGTTACCAGCCTGGAACAACACAAGGCCAATTTGCACTTCATCTAGAACTATATGAAAGGAATTATACCTAGCTGTCAATTCAACCATCTGTATGTGGAAATGAGACAGGGTGCATTAGTGCTGTGGTCTAACAGTTTCAACAACACTGTCAATGACAAATCAAAGATTACTGTCACACAGCCAGTACAAGATTGGAGTAAACAGGACAAGAAAGTTTCGTTTGCAATAGCAAAGACACTACAACTCAAGTAAGGACAGTTTACTCAGAAGCAAGTTCTAAATAGTAACTTGTGTTGTCTATTTTTTCAAACTAGGCCACAAACAGTAAAAATATCAAGAGTCCCACAGTTCTGGTGTGCTTGAAAAGTGAGAACTATTGAAACAAGTCAAAGCAGGACTGCACTGTGCATGACTAGCAAGTGCCATTAACAGCTGTCCTTCCTTGGCTGGGGTATCCTGCACTGTAGTCAGACAACCGGTACAAGTCTGGAATTCCTACAAGAACAGAGAATCTTCAATGCTGTGAGATCTTCAGCTTGGGGTTGAGAAAGCTTTGTAATAGACATCACTGTACTCAACAAAGCATATAATGGCTGGGAACAATGTCCCAATCTTAATCCAGTTGCTTGAACTACCTAAAAAGCTTCTCACTGTTGGTTCTGTAAGGTATTCATGCATCAGCTTTTGAGTTGCTACCATCATTATTTCTCAAAGAGGTGATAGTACAGTGGCAGAAGACTAAGTTCTTACTTGGAAAAAGAAAGCATGCTAAATTGTTATTGATTTGTACTTAAGTAGAACTTAAGCCAGCAGTTCATTCTTGAATAACTGAGTTACCCATAGCACTTGGACATGATTAATTTAGTAGCCTTCCACGTATATTTGCTAATTTTAAAGTGTGTAAAGGGTATACAAATTTCACATCTTTAAGCTACTTCCAAGACACTCACATGTTGTTCCAACCACAGGTTTCTCGCTTCCTTCTAGAAGGTCCCAGAAATAGAGAGATGATTGTTCCATCTGGTCTTCAACACTAAAACAAGTGACAGTTTTACCAGGTAGAATCACAGTGAAGATCAAGTGCTGCAGCATCCCAGTACTGGGATACACACCGATTGATCTTTAGCCTTCCAAATGAAGGCTGTACACATAGAATGAATGCTAAACCCATTATCCACTACTGAAAGTAATTTATCTGTATCTGTACATTATTTAATCTAGCAAATCTAAGTTCTTTTGTTGGAAATTAGAGAGTTTTGCATTCTCACACAAGACCATATGGCTGGACTTCATTCCAAGCCAAGATTCCCAGACACAGAAGCAATTGTTGTTTAATTTACCAATCATCTTGTTTACTTGTGCATGTATGTGTGCATGTTGTACATGTGCAGCAGCAACGATCAACAGCTCCTGTCACTCTACTTAAGAAGCTTTGACATAGGTCCATGATCTACCTCCCTTCTCTAGATAACAGATTTTCAAAGTCCACCATGACAAAATTTAGTACCCCAAAGGAAAGAAATATGCCTCTTGTGGAAACGTAACACAAGGAGCACAAAGGTAGAAATAGTTACTTCCACTGGGATAAGAAACTCCTATTGTGTAGCTTTTTATAAGTAGCTGTTCTTTACAAGTTAACTCAGAGCAAAGATTAGGCAAGTTTAGCAAGTGATTAAAAGTTTTATGAACTTAAGTCATGTTTGAATATGGAAATAATTATCCTCATCCATAAAGCGTTTCAACTTACCACCCAATAACTAATAACTGCTTTTTCCACATTTAAGCACAATTCTTACTACACTATCTTAAAAAGAGAGGCAGGCTGTCATGCTAAGCACAAGCCATCATAGTACAAGCACAATGTCAAGTTAATACTGACAAACATGGCACTTGTTGACAACCTGTTACCTTAAAATGCATTATGTTTAGTGTGGGGGAATCAAAAACTTTAGACAAGTTTTTAAAATTACTTTGAAGCTAATAGCAAGAGCCTCAGGACTTCAAACTTACAATCCTTGGAATAAAGCAGCACATCTGGATCACCACATGAATGGAATATAGATGTTCAAGTTCACCATATTTTTTTTTAATCAACGGAGA
Organism: Urocolius indicus; assembly: GCA_013401255.1. Taxonomy (NCBI): domain Eukaryota; kingdom Metazoa; phylum Chordata; class Aves; order Coliiformes; family Coliidae; genus Urocolius; species Urocolius indicus. The sequence goes on along the minus strand of WBNH01004110.1, from coordinate 81,869 downwards.
CCTCAGAGAAGCAGAACACCACCAGCCTCTTTGATTATGATAATATTGGAACTATCTCCCCTCACCACAAGGGCAGACGTAAGATGGCAGGGCTTGAATGTAACTAGCACAACTGAGGCTGTAACTACTGCAGCTTTCCATTAACTCTTAGATTGAGGTAAGTTTGATCTACTCCTAGTCTCAGACCAAAGCAAGCATACTGAATTTAATTTTAATTCGTGTCCCAAAACTTACTATTTCAAGACATGGCAGTGTCAAATAGAGGACACACCGTAAAGAAAGAAGCATGCCAACGAAACAAAAAACTTGAACTTACCTCAAGTTCTCATTTCTTTCTGGACACGTCAGTTTTGCAAATCTTATGAGGTAGTCTAGTTCTTTAGAAGGCAAGTATATTGCACCATTCATGCCACCTTTGAAATCTTTTTGAACATGCTCTTGAGTGAAGTTCTGTAGCACATACTGAACTTGAAGTATTGTTCGTAGTTTCTTCTTCTCTGCTTCAAGCTTCAATAGGCTCTCTCTTCGTTGAGCCTTCCTCTGTGCTTTCAGCAGCTATTTCAATACATGAATTCATTAGTTAAACAACGATTTAATAACAGGAGTCTAACATACCAAGGTCTAGTACTGATAATCCTGTGTTGATCAAAATACCTACTAATTTTGGTTAGTTGCTCCTAGCTCTTCTGATGTCCAAGATCTTTCTGGCACCTTCTCCAGAAAAGCTCCCCATTTATCTGTTAATCTTCTACATATCAGCTTTTAGTCAAAATGGATACTGGTAGCTTCCAGAAATGGGATATATCTATGGCATTTAGACCCTGCTGGTTGCTTTATTGTAACAGCTTTCACAGTTGAATATAAGGAATTGATAATCGATGCACAAATCCAAGCCTAGCTGATGTTTAACATGTATGACATGAAGTTAGTGATGTAGAAATTGCCTCATTAGGAGAAATCTGAAATAACTGCCTCTTCGCTTTTGAACACTCCAATTTAAATGGTACAGAGAAACTCTGCAGTTACTTTTATTTCTGTTGGCAGGGGACTGAAGCACTCATATGCAACAACGCAAGTCACATAACATACACAGCCCTCGTGCATTTGAGAAGTTTCTCATGTTATTAATAGAATTACGCAGTGAAAGCTATCTAAATAGCTGCAGAGTGTAAAATTCCTCAATATGGGGTACCTTAAGTTCTTTTGCAAAACCTACGAAAATTTAGTTTTCTAGAATGCATTGTAAAGAACATAAGGATGTTGTTGCCAGAATGGCCCCCAGTGTTTCAATAATGGGTATTGGCTGTGAATCCATACTGGTAGAAGTAGAGCTGAGGAAAAAACAAAGTGGGTTATCTTTAAATATAGCTCAAGTTCAAGAACCAACATGATCTAGTAGAATTTAATGCTGGATTACTAAAAACACCTACAGAAAGATACACTGTTACAGTCCATCTCTGATATTTTATGGGCAGCTACACAGAGGACAGGAATAGCAAGCAATCAAAGTTTTGACATTCATTACAGTAGTTTCCATGTTCAGCACTGATTAACTGAGGGAGCCCAAAGCAGCCATACTGCTGAAAGGCTCCTACACTGCTCACACAGTGCTTTAAGAAATTTACCACACTACCTGGAGCTACTATGTATACAAGAAAAGTCTCTCTAGCAAAATTGTTTGGATATCAGTCAACATTGAGACATTTCACCAGTCCTTCAGCATTCTATAAGAGGCAGAGAAATCATGTCAAAGCAGTGACTAAGCAAGTTTATCATCCCCAGCACTACCTTAGATCAGATTTTTTATACAGATAGTACCTGCTTGAGCCAAGAGAACAGTTTCTCCAAAGATAAAACGCTTGCTTACATAAAAAAATCATACATGTAGGTCTTTAATCAGGGTTTAAAGCACTAAAAGCAATAAATCTGTGACTTGCCATAATTAGAGACAAGTGCAGCAGACTAAGTGGCAAGCTAGACAAACTTCAGCAAAACTTGAGAGCTGAAATCACTTTGGTTTCAGTGAGTAAACCTCAGCACGTTTCCTCACTTGAAGCATCAAAACATTCCATTTGGAAGGGATCTTGGAATGTCATATAGCCCACCTCCTAGAACAACGGCTACGTTGAAGACCAGACTGCCTGGTTTTGTGCAGTCAGGTATTAAAAACCCAAGGACAGATTTTTTACTTCTCTAGGCAGACTGCTCTAGTGCTCAATTAACCTCAAAGCAACCATTTTTCTCCTATGTATTTGGAGCCTACTATTTCCATTTATGATCATTCCTTCTCTTACCATATCTCAGCAAAAAGTCTGGCTCCATCTTTTCAGTAATCTCTCTTTTAAGTTAATACTGCATCTCCTGCCAACCCTTCTCCTCAGCAGGTCCAACATGCCAAGTTCTTTCAGGTTCTCCTCACAGGTCTCATTTTGCACACGCTAGGCATTCAGAGGCCACTCCTGGACTCACTGAAGTTTATCTATAGCCTTGTGTACCAAGTGATGAGAAACAGACACAACTCGTTAACAAGTACCAAACAATCAGTTCTCCTTAATCTACTGATCCTCTGTCTAAGTCTAGCCTTCTCTGTTCCAAGTGTGCTTTAATTTACTTTGCCTGCTATCCACAAGGACCTGCCTGCCTTTTCCAGTGGAACTGCTCCCCCATCAGTCTGCAGCTATTCAGGAAATGAGTCCACAAGCTGCCAGCAAGACAGTTAACAGTTGCAAACTGAAGTAATTGGAGTAATGTCGAACAGCTGAGTTTCAATGACTCAATTTACAGATTCTTACAGGTGCAACCAGTGAAAAAGTCCATCTTGAAGTCAGTAGTACACAAAATTGTCCTCATTTACTCTGATTAACTTGCTACTCCAGACAATTTAAACTGATTGCTCCCCCAAGTTTCAAGATAGAAGCTTCCTAGTATTCTGCATACTGGCATAGAAGTGTAGGCATTGTAAGAGTCACAAAAACTTTGTTATCTCTTGACACTATCAGAAAGTGCATTTTATACTTACATCTTGGCTAAGTCCTGAAAAAGTCTTCTGAAGCTCCTTGGCAAATTCCAAGTTGTGTACTACTTCATCATATTTCTCTACTGCCTCCTACAAAACAAGTGGTAAAAATGTATTTTTCATGCTTAAAGCCTTGTTGCATTTCTATTCTGTTATACTTAAATTCTCATTGAGAGCTAGTTGTTTAGTGTTTACTTCTGAAATTGTAACTTTAAAGATAACATATCTTTAACTGGTACTTTAAGTTTAGTCATCAATATAATTCACAGTATCTTTTAACCTCACACTTAGCTGAATGCATTTATAGATAATTTGTACAAAGTTTACAAAGAAGACACAGAAGGCAAACTGTACTTTCAGAAAAGTCCTTCAATTTTGTTTCCACAAATAAATCAATGTTCCTGCCTTTACTAATGGTTTTAAGCAATATTTTACTAGCAAGTGCTCAGAAAGACTCCTTGAAGTAGATTAACTGCATTTTGATATACCCTACTTCAAGTTCCTCCTCATTAAGAAATCAGTTCATTTTTACAAGTCTCCTTGACAGCTCTAAAGTTTGCAAAATGCTGCAGTTCAGAGATGCTGCCCATATCTTAATACCTTAAGGCACGTTTAGGAAGGAACAAGTTTCATTTCATTCAGATGTGCTTTACACTGTTTATGCTCACGACACCAGAAAGTTTTCTAGAATGGGCCCCATCAGCCTAATATAATGCTCTTTCAAAGCAACCTTCGCATTACGTGTTTCATCAGTGCAGTGACAAAAGCTTAATTTACTGTCCCAATAAAATTTGGGACATGTGCAAATTCCATCTGCTCCTAAGCAAATGGAAAACTTGTTTCATGTTCCTTTCTTCAATTACTTTGATTGTCTAGTTACTTGTATTCACTTATTTGTAATATTCTAGACATTACTAGGCCTGAATGCGACTCAAAGTACATGAGTTACTGTAAAGCACTCATTTGGTAGTTAAAAGTTGCTTGATAAATTGTGTGAAGAGAACTTAAAAGAACGAGGAAGTTCACTTTGCACTTTGAAGAATGGCTTCCAACACCCTAACGCCCCCAACATTTGAGAACAACTTACTAGACAGACTGCTGTAATTCTGCTTTTAGCAATGCAAGTCTCAGAGTAAAGCTCCCTACCTGAAAACATCAAGAACAGTTACCACTGCTCTGATGACAAGCTATAACTCAGCCTGCAGGAAAGGAACGGCTTTCTTTTGTCACAGCTGTTATTAACAATTCATTAACAGCACACTGGAGGAACAGCACTGAGGAAAGTCTGTTCAGCTTGTAAAACAGCACTGATATTGCCAGTGATAGCATTTAACTTGCTAGAAGCTCCTCATTTTTGAAAGAAATGTTTCCTAAGGTAAAGCTAGCACACACAGTAGCTCTGGCAAGCATGCACCCTAAGTAATTACAGTTTATTCCAAATTGCTTCCAAAACAAGTTCAGATGTGCACTTCTTCCTCTGTGTGAGCAGCAATGAAAAATAAAGACATCAAGTTACATTAGAGCTCTGTCGTATTACAGGCAGTTAGATGTCTTCAGGTAAGTGTTCAAACTATTAAGCTCCACTCTAGCTTCAATCACCATGTGCTAGTATTCATATATACATCAGGCATTTACAAGAGCAAAATTGCCGTATTTTAACCATTTAAACAGTATGTAACTAATAACCTAGTTGAGACTCCTGAGCTGATACTTGCATCTACAATAGTCATCTGAACAGCTTGATCACCTCTGGTCAGTCCACTAAAACTAATTCTTCGAGACATCCCAGAAAGTGGAATAAAAATACTAATACTTAACAAGTTAAGCTCAGCTAGGAACACAGAAAACCAGTCACCACAGTAACTTCTATTTTCCAAAGTCAGTGCTGCTGGACGCATTTGGAAAGTCTACAGAATCCTTCCCCTCCTTAGTCTCCCACACCTTAATTTTACTTCCACTCAACACTTTTTTATGGTCCAGGGTGTATACCAAAGATAAGCAGTCAAATTTAGGAACAGCTTTATTATAAAGACTAATAAAGCTTAGAGAATACTGTTCAGTAATCTATTGGTGACAAAAGAAAACAAGTTGCATTTAACATCTACGATCTAAATACAAAATGCTCTTGCTCAGCCAATTTTAGATTTGGTTTTGAGTGACTAAAAGGTCACCATCCTATTTTACACCACCAGATTGAACTCACTTTTGTACTTGAGATGGCAAAAGGCTACATCAGATTTAAGTGCTGAATGATCACTCACTCCCATAGGTCCACTCTATTTTTAACTAGCAAGCTATTTCCTCCCTTGTCCCATTTATGACTCGTTCTCATTCACAAAGGATTCCAAGTAACACAACACTATTTGTGTTCTTAGGCTGCTGCACTGTGATAGAGCTCACAGCCAATGAAGTTTTTTCCCAGGTGGTTCATTACCAGGATCAGCACTACCACTGAAGCACTGGTGCCCTTTATCACACAGTTGTTCTTTAACATATGTTAAGTACATCTTTAAAATGTGACTCCTAGATGACTAAAACAATAAACCCTTTGGATTATGTGACACTGCTACTCAGACACGTTTAAGAATCAGTAGCTTTCATGTTAGAGAACCTTAGTTTCCATTCTAGAATCCATTTCAGTCCAAGACAGAAAAAAACTATAGAGCCACTGCTTCAACATCAGGCAAGGTTAACCCAGCTCCACACAGGAGGCAGGATTTGTTAGCCATCTTGCAACCTGACATTCCAAATACTAGCAACCTTAGCTAAAAGACAGACATGCTGTTCTTATAGTATTTGAAGATGCTGGTGACTCCCAGCCATCAAACAGCACTCAAAGAACAAGAATATTCCCAACTAAGTCAGTAACTCATAGCTGGATCCTTGTGTTAAGGAAGCCTTTAGCTTCTTTGGATGTTGGACAAGCATCTAAGGGACGCCGTCAGTTATACTTTACAGATACTTACAACAACCTGCACTGTGCAGCCTATAGGCCATTGAAAGTAACACCTGTTAGAGAGGAAGTCAAGAAGATTAATTAGCTACCCCAGAAGACTTGGGGTTTAGGTTGTAACACTGCAACACCTCACAGATAATGTGCATAAAGACACACCGTCAAGAAACATAGGTGCACTGAAAGCTGAAAGAGCAAAGATAAACAAGTACCTTCTATTACTTCACTACACAACATGAAGGGTGAAGTAGGAGACAAAGCTGTGTGCTCACCATTCAGCTTAATTACCAATAATGTGTCCAACTAGCTTCATGAAAAATACCATTGCAAGCCTGCAGGCCCTACTTCTATCAAACAACACCACCACCACCTCCTTCAGCAACCTATTCTTTCCAACATGTTTGAAGTTTTAGAGGCCATCCACTCCTGCACGAAGCAAACTTACCAACTGGTCTTGATTGAGAACTTCCCCTTTCTTCAGGCGATCTTTGTAGTCTTCTAGTTTGAGCTGAGGAAAATTCAAAGCAAGTTTTTTACATTGATTTTTGTCTACCGTGGAGTATGGGGTACAAACGAAGTTACATATTCTTTCTGTGTTTTAAGTCATCCGCATACTGCAACAGAATAGCGATTTTACTACTTCCTCATTTTCAGGAAAAAGGAGCATATAAAGTTTTGCTATGCCTTTGATTTGGCACTGTCAAGCTCCATGACTGTTTACTTTCCTCTTCTATCTCTGACCTTTCAGGTCTTATTTGATTCTTAAATGAAGCAAAAGTAATACTAATGCATTGACTATAGATCCTTAAGGGGGCTCTAAATACATTCAGTGTCCTTATTTTAAATTAGGATTTTTTTCTTTTTAGATTTTCCAAGTTAATGCTGGAGCTTAGTTACTTTATCCTTGAATAATCCTACTTAATTTTCCAGAGCTTGTCTTTCAAAAATCTGGCTTCAGGTATGTCATCTTTCTTTTTATAAGACTTCCTTTTCCTAAGAAAGCAAACTAATGTCTTTAGGGAAGAAATAAGATTTATTTCTAATATACTGAAGCAGTCTTTAAAAGATGACGTAAACTATAAAAATCCCAAAGTATTAGGTATTACAAGCTTATTTATATATGCAGGGAGAAAAGAAGAGTTCACTGACCTAAAGTTGAATACCATTTCATTTGTAAACCACAGAGGGTTTTACTGACACACTACCTATAGAAGCCTAAGACTAGGACTTTACTAAGTCACTTTCATTTTCTGGTGAGGTCATGTTGTCATTCATGTGAAAAATTAATGATGCTAGAGAAATTCACAATATAGACAGAACCAGAACACAACACAGAAGTTGGTTAAATGCACAAAGAAAACATGCTCAGCTGCCATTACTCCAAGTTACAGCATGATGCATGACATGAGACAGCAGTAATACTGCATTTCCTGCAGGAGGATCAAGTCCCCACACCACATGGCCGTAAGTCTGATCTACTTCACCTCCTCGCCCTAATACAAAGATTTTTCAGACGTTTAGATAAGCACCACATACTCATGCAACTGCTTTACTTGTAATCCTGATACAGTATCAAAACCCAATACCACCATTATTTCTTTTATCTTACAGAAAACAGCATTTTCCCAATTAAAAAAGAGGAAAAAAATCACCTACCTAGCCTTCAGTCATCTATCAACTTAGAAGTCTCAGAATGCAAAGCCTGACTAGTTATAGGGACAGTATTTTAGGCATATCATCTCAATTCTTTTTAACATTCTTGTGTGTGTGCCTCTCCCCCCACGAAAGCACAATTCAAAGCAAGGCTTAGGAGGCTTACTGTAAAAGCTTTCTAGTGAATAACATTTGTCTCCATTTAAAAAATAAAAGTCAAAGATTTATACAAAGTGAAAGGCAAATTATACATGTACATGTATATTTAATACAAGTTGACATTTCTGCAAGTCAGAGGAAATACCCTTCTAATTTCCCATTTCACATACATTTCCACATCCTAATATTAGATGCACTTAATCAATACAATAAATAATTCCTGCAAGACCATCTCCAAATCAGTTCCAAGTTAGTTCTCAACTGATTGGGTCTTATTAAAGAAGCAACCCCAGCTTTCAATAAGCATCCAGTCACTTTTGCTAACTATTGGGCATGCACTGTAAAGCCAGCAGCTGAGAGCAGGTTTCTAGTTAGCTGCATTCCCGATTCTCTGAAACAGTAATGTTACACTCACACAATGTCAAATGCAAGTAGCTTGCTAAGTATGACATTTATGGAGGTTAGAAATTATAACAAAATAAACTAGCACATCCACCATGCTTAAGATCCTTCCATAGGTTATTAAAAAAAATATCCATTATTACCCTCTATTTACACACTCAACCTTATTTTAGCTACTACAAAGCCGGCACTGAGTTTCTCAGTTAGCTAGCTTAACTGTGTGCTGTACCAAAGGAAGAAAAAAAAAAAAGAAAACACAAATTACCTTCTTTTTCTCAATGTTCCTGATCTTGTGTTTGAGGCAGATAAGCCCATTATCAATGTAAGTCTCATACGCCTGGGAAGGAGAAGCTGCCGAGTTCAGCGCTGACTGCAGAGGGCTGGAAGGAGGCTGGCTCTCCCCAGACGGGTTCACCTGCTGCTTGGCCGTCTTCATGCTCCTGTTCTCCCCCTCCTCTGACCGGCCTGAAGGTGATGGGTGACGGAAAGGGGCTTGGAAAAGCTGCACCATTGAAAAGGTTGGAGCTGCAAAGAAACTCCTTTTATTTAGCTCTTTCTCATGCCTTCCCCCCACCCCTCCTCTTTTTAAAGTTACATCTTTTCTTATCACGTAGTCAGAACGTGTAGCCAGGAAACTAAGCCTCACTAAGAATCTATCACAATGTTTCAACCCTTCTCCCTCTCCTTTCAAAATATCTGTCGCAGGAATTTCAAAGCAGGCAAACTTTGTATTGTTCAAGTCTCCCCATCCATCCAGGCACTAGAAATCCTTTACACAGGCAGAATTAGCTCGGGGGATGATTCCAGAAACCCAATATAGTGTCCCTACAACACCAAGCAGGTTTCCTGCACACATCACCCACACAGAAAAAAACTGCAAGCAAGCAACTGCAAATCATGCCGCCAGCTCCCCATCCAGGCTGCAGCCTGAATGGAGGCTCAGAAGTGGCACGTCCGAAGGCAGGCACTGCCTTCTCTTCTCACCCCAAATAAATCAGTTTTATCCCTTCAAGACCTTTGCAGCGCTCCCACCGAGAATTCAAACTAAAACTGTATCAACTGAAAAAGTGGAAGAAAAAAAAAACCGAAAAACCAGCCAACCAACAACAAACTGCTTTAATAAAGCAAGTCGCACGCCCAGTCGCAAGAGCCTCGTTATTCATGAGCAACGTGTCCCCCGCCTACACCCCTCCAAAGGACGCGCCTGGGCCGTGGCAAGACACCAGCTTCCATGGGAGGGGCCGGGCTTTAACCTTGAACCGGGAAGGGTCTGTTTAGAGATGCTCTGACACCTTCACCTTCAACTACTTACTTACACCTGCTCCTGGAAAGCAATGACACCACATTTCTGCCCGCCCGGGAGGCCTGCGGCACAGGACCAACCCCACCCCCCCCCTTNATCCCCATCCCCATCCCGCCCAGCCGGGCTCAGCCCTTGCGCACGCCCTTGCCACGGGCGATGCGGGAGCGCCTCCCGGGGAGGGCACGGCCGCCGCTGCCCGCCCCACGCGTCTCGCCGCTGCTCCCCGAGCACAACGGAGGAGAGAAGCGAACCACGGCAGGCGCCTTCCTGCCGGCGCCGCCGTCCCGAGGATTCACCTCCTCCTCCACCACCGCTTCTTGCGTCTGCTTTCAAGTGCCGCTCCCGCTGCGGCGGCGGCGGCTGCAGGCGGCGGCGTACCGTCTGGCTCCCGCCTCCCCTCTCACCTCGCTGCCCGCACACGCTCAGACCCGCCCCGCCACCCGCCCCCAACTTCATATAGCGGCGGCGGCGGGGCGGGGCGGGGCGGCGGCGGAGCGCATCGCCCGCCTCCCAATCGCCGCCGCCGCACCTGCCCGCCCGCCCGCCCGCCGCTGCCGCGCCTCACGTGACGCGCGGCGGGGCTCAGGGCGTCCCTGCGCTGAGGGCACAAGGGAGCGCGCTGCCTGGCGAGCCGAGCCCAGCGTGGGCCAAAGGCTTGGGTGACAGCCCCCGCAGGAGCTGACACCCGTTTCGTGAGGAAGGGATGAGTGGCGTGACGCCGCCTCGTTACTCTGTCCGTAAGGGAGAGGTTCCAGCAGCTCCTTGGTAAAGCCATGATCCGCTGTCTGGTCGTGTTGTGTCATAGCCTCCACTCAAAACAGTCGGCTCGGAACAGGCTGGCTTCTGTCTCCAGGTAGCCCAGAGACAAGAGTCTCATCACCCCAGGGCCGGCCGGTCCCTGCTGCCACCCGTTCACAGCACAGGGTTCAGTCGCATCTTTTCACTGATGTGGGTTGGGTGCCCGTGGGACAGGAAGAGAAGTTGGTCCGTGCCAGTTGAACGAGCAGAAAGGTCGCTCTGGGCAATGACAGAACCTTCTGAGGAGACCGTGGGTCATCTTATGTAAGAAAAGATAGGTATGTTCTCCAGAAACACAACCGAATTGTGTAAACACTTGGCAGCTAGTAAAAACACTGAAGTCCATTGAACACACACAATCAAATAACCACAAACTTTTGTGTAGCCTCTATCGGTGGCACCAGCATGGCACGACGTATCAAAGGCTGGAAGACTAGTGAAAACAGAACTTCCAAAGACCAGAGGACTAAGCTGGAATTACGTTTTCTGAGTTTCTCCTTTTGTGGCCATTAGTTCAAAAAGCAAGAACTAATGCAGCAAGTTTGGATAGACTGTGAAAGTCATGAAAATAGAGACATTTTGAAAGAGACGAAAATGAGTCAATACGGAAGGATTGCGAAGAGAGGTTTTACAGAACGCAAAAAGTGCTTGTGTAGTACACAGGAGGGATGAGAGAACTCTCATATAAGAAAGATTGCATTTAAAGGTAAACCCAAGCAAATGAGAATTGATACAAACAGTAAGGAGAATTCGTTGCAGTGTCGCAGAATCAGATTCAACAATATGGAACCACCCGTAGCATCCACAATCTTGTCACTTCTCCCGGTGTATTCACAAGTCTCAGAATATTTTTCTTAAAGCCGTAGCTCTTAGAATGGGATCACTTTGTGAGGCTAGTTTTCATGACTGAGAAGTATTGCTAATGAACAAGACACAGCTTGTGGCCAGGACCCACAGTGTACCCTGAAAGTCCTCCCAGTAGTTTTCTAGTTCTTTGTATGGTTTTGTTCAAAGCTAGTATGGATGGGCCATATCCTTGCAAAGCAATTATAAAATGAATGATCAATTAATGCGTATGTTAATAATAAGTCATAATTAATGTGCAGACACCTGGGACTATTCTATAAATCATAATTACGGCTGGCAAACTACTTTACAGTGCACTTCTACAATAAGGAAGTTGTAAAGAGGGAAGAACTGAAAGGAAGATTCATACAAGCCATATCTATATTTAAAATCAAAGGATATTTGAACTTCATTTTAAAACAAATAAAGAATAACTATTTGAGACTGACATTTATAGTATATATGTGGCCTCCAGAGAGCACTTCTAAGAGCATTATTACTGTGGACAGGTCAAGCATACCAAAGTTAGGAAATGCCAGGAGTAAGTGCAGCCTAAATTAATTAGTTTACTGCCCTTTTGCGGATCCGCTGTGGGATCATCTATAAGTAGATAATCATAGATCATCAACAGTCTTGCAAGGATCTGTGCCTTCTACTCCAGGATGAGAAGGGGATCGCAATGTGATGGACAAAGAAAAACATGCAGTTGGGTTTTTTTCATGTTTGACTGTTTCTGCTTATCCCCTCCACTTGAGACCACCCTGATTTTGTCCCTCCTCAGTGGTTTATCCCACTCTGATTTTTCTTGCATTCCTATTTTCACTCCTGAAGCCCAAACTCTGTCTTTCTGCCTAGACCTGCATGTTGACCAAGTCACCGGCTCCTCTAAGCAGCATTATCTCCTTTGCCCACAATTCCAACCCTTTGCCCAAGCACTTCCACACCTTACTCTTCATCCAGCCTACTAAACCCCTTCCTAGTCTCAGTGGCATCCAGCATCAGCCTGCCTCCCTGCAGCTACAGTGGGCCAACCCCCAGCCAGCTCTGGTGAAGACTTGAGACCACGTTCCTACTTCCATTCCCTGACAACCTTTTTATTATTGTATTGTGAAATTGCAGCAATGGATCTGCAGTGTATGATTAGCTTGTCATTAGCTTTAGGAGAGAAAGGCACACGAGAAGCGTGTTCAAAGATTATGCAAAAATCACATGCTTCAGTCATAGAACATCTCTCCAATTCTGGAACCAACAGGGGATGAACACATTAGATCTCACAAAGAGGTATATTAGCCAGAATTACACCCTTTTTTTTTGAAGAAGAAACCTGGAGGATCTAGGATCCAGATATGCTGCAAGGAATTTTTTCATGTATATACCCTGTGGCTACATGTCTGCTGTTCAGAAACAAAGCCAAGGAGTCTGGTGAAAGGGTGCTTCACTCAGTGTCCAGCATTGCCCTACACAAGCTGCTGCATACCACAATGATTTCTAACTAATTTTTGCAAATGCTTCTTAAAGACATAGTTCTCCCTTTACACTCCCATCTCCTTGTCTTCTGTGTTTTCTTCACAGGACCCTAGTTTCAGTTTCCTTGTATAGAGTCTTTTCCTTCCTTTTTACCCGTGTGTTCAACCCTATCTAGCAAACTGTGTCATATTCCTGCTCTTGCGCAACCAGCGCCAGGCACCTTTTCCAGTTCCCATCTAGTTTTAATCCCCTCACTCAGTCCTCACCTTGCCAGAGTTCTTGACTTCATTGATTCAATTTCCCTCATTTTGCTTTTATCCCACCCACTTTCTATATTTTCATTGGACATTTCATTGTTCTGTGGTGTTCAAGAGAAAGAGGAAAGGGAGCCATGAAAGTATGCAGAAAGTTACTATGCCTGGGAGCAGCCATCACGAGCTTAGGCACATTTCACCCCTGTAGCTTTAGGCCAAACAAAGGATGGTTAATTAAATCCCGTGTTAACACCTGCAAGATCTGTGAAGGAATGGCATTATGCTCCCTGTCAGGAGCATCTTTGGAGAATTTTCAAGTTCAGCTGAAAGAGCTTTCTGTGTAATATGTGCCAGCTGCCTGCATTAAAATCATACTGCACAAAAGCCACTCCTTGACAGCAAAGTTTAAGCTTCTGTTCCCAGGCTTCAGGTTTCTGGAATTTTAGTGAAAGCACAGAAAGGACTGTGAAGTGCTTGTTTTTTTTCAGTCCCATTCTTGAAAATATCTAACCTAGTGGGTCTCAATTCATTTTGAGGCAGACACCTAGAATGAGAGAGTTCATCTAGAAATGTGAAACAGTTAAAGCAAAAGCAATTTTTTTTTTTTAAAGAGTGCTAGTCAATCTTAGCAGTAAGAGGGAACAGCTGAGAAGAAGGATGTTGTGGTCCCAACATCAGCACCTGCTTCTGTTAATTTCTCTGTCCTCACATAGAATCAAACTTCAGCTGCAAAACCGAAAATATTGCAGAGCAGATATGCATTTGGGATCTCCTATTTTTTTTTTTTAAAGTGTGCATGAGTGAAAATTTCAAAAGCAATTAATTAATTTCCAAGGATGAGATTACAGTGAACGTTTGCCTATAAATGTTTCCTAACGGGGAGCAGCACATAAAAATCGATTTCATCATAGAATCATAGTATCACAGAATGGTAGGGTTGTAAGGGACCTTTAGAGATCTTCTAGTCCAAACCCCCTGCAGAAGCAGGTCCACCTAGATCAGGTCGCATAGGAACATGTCCAGGCGGGTCTTGAAGACCTCCAAGGAAGGAGACTCCACACCCTCCCTGGGCAGCCTGTGCCAGGGCTCCCTCACCTGAACAGTGAAATAGTTTTTTCTTATGTTTACATGGAACTTTTTGTGTTGCAGCTTCACCCCATTACCCCTTGTCCTGTTGCTAGATACCATCGAAAAAAGGGGATGCCCCAACCTCCTGGCACAAAAAAACTGTGTGGGGAAACCGCATTGGATTTGTTATTTATGTCAGAAGCATTTCCCCATTCAAAACCAACACTGCTTCTAAAACAAACCTTTATTATTTACTTTTGTTAGTCTGTGGAAAAAAATGGTTTTTTTTGTTTTTCCTAAACGTAAAGATTTGTTCTGTGGTGGGAAATTCGTACAAATAGGAGCTACAGAACTGCACATGTTCACTGTTCTGCTCTGGGGTATGACACTGTGAGCCAGGTGTGCCACCTTGATCTTCTCTCCAGCAGAGCTCAGTCCAATGCTTTATTGCTTCACAAGAAGGAGCTGTAAATTGCTCAGTCACCCTGTCCTTCTGTTGCAGCTCTGAAGAGCCCTTTGATGCTGCAAGCCTCCATTAAAATATTATTGTTATGTTGTATTTCTCTGTTAGAACGCTTTTTTTTTTGTTTGTTTTGCTATGGTTTTCACCTCCATTAAATTAGCTTCCCGGTTGTTTTTTAAAACCTTTCTCAAATGTCTGAGGTCCTTCTTTTTCAGGTTTCGGGGTTCTTAGGTGAACACGTTTTCTTCTCACAGAATTCAATTTGCTTGCGTGTCCACTGACTCAACTGCAGGATCCTTAATCGCTAATGGCTCCAGACTCTGTATTGCAGGGGATCTCCTGGCATCTCACAAGGATGAGTCTCTGTCTGGCTGTACCCTTATAGCCATTGTGCGTGGCTCAAAAATGTTTAAGTCAAATAGGTCTTAAAAATGTAACAACCTGACTTGGTTGTTTTCTTTATCCAGTTGGTCATCTTAAGTATGGTTTAGGTAATGATTTGGACATTTTAGAAGCTTTCACGCCTTTCAGCCTATGACCAATAGCCCTAACTCCTCCAGAGAAGCTAATGGATTTTTATTATTTCCAGGGAAATACTAATGAGAGATTTATTTCCTTCTTATTGCCACCTAAACACCTTTGATCTCAGGATCCTCAGGCAGACCTGTAGCACATATTTTCATTTATCTTTCCCTTTGGATCTTACTATGTCACAGCTGCTTTCTGGGACTCAGTTAAATTGAAAGTCTGATTTCAGATTATTGCAGATCGTCTCTGAAATCTGGTACCTTTCTCTGCACCACGACCCAAAATGTTCTGAAGAAAGAAAAAAATGGGCCCTATTTTCTGACTTTTCATCATTAGAAAGAGAAGATGAGCGGCAGACAAATTGACATTCCAGAAATTGGTCTGTGACCTAAACTCAGGACTCGATTTCTATGGCTTCCATGTTTTTGGTTTTTTTCTGCAAGCTCTGAGCAGGTTTTTTTTTTTCATATGCAAAATGTTAAGCACCTGTGTGTAATAGAGTAAAAGGAGGGGCTGAATCTGGCAGCTTCACAAAGTGCTATTATGAGATTCAGTTGGGAAAGAAAAAAAAAACCCACATAAAATCTGTAGAGGTTTTTATAATCAGCTTATTTGATTAATCTCTGTTCCTCTAAAAACATTTACATGAAATAACATAGTATTTATGTGGGGAGGTTTAAAATTCAGTGTAAATAGAAATTACAGGAGAAAGTCATAGAGACTCAAAACAGCCCTCTGATAGCTTTAATAAAGTGGAGAGGTGTTTTCCAAAAATGTACATACATATGCTCAATTTTATGTTGCCCATTTTCTTACTAAACAAAGCAATACTGATCACATAGAATTATAAAATCATAGAATCATTTAGGTTGGGAAAAAAAAACCCTTATGACCATTGAGTCTAACTGTTAACCTAGCACTGCCGCATCCACCACTAAACCATGTTCCTAAATGCCTTATCTACAGTCTTTGAAATACCTCCAGAGACTGTGACTCAACCCCCTCCCTGGGCAGTCCATTCTTATGCTTGACAGCCTTTACAGTGAAGATTTTTTTTTTCCCTAGTCTACAATCTAAACCTCACCTGGTGCAATTTGAGACCTGTCACTCATTACTTGGGCCCCACCTTGCCACAACATCCTTTCAGGTAGTTGTAGAGAGTGAGATGGTCTTCCCTCAGCCTCCTTCTCTCCAGGCTAAACAACCCCAGTTTCCTCAGATGCTCAGACTCTTCACCAGCTTGGTTGCCCTTTTCTGGACATGTTCCGGTACCTAAATGTCTTTCTCATGGCAAGAGGCCCAAAACTGAGTATAGTACTCAAGGTGTGGCCTCACCCTGAATGCAAATAAACCTCACATGAACACAAATAAACACAAGTTTAATGTTTCTAGGATAAGCCTTCTGATTCTTGAAAACTTCCAGCTATTCCTTGTAGAATTCAAAACATGGAAAACAATTTTTGATCCTTGACCTTCATCTTCCTACCTTTTAAGAAAATCCAGGCTGGTTATTAATTTGTGTTTCTAAGCAGATCTTGTATTTCTCTTGCAACCGTACCTTTCTCAGACTCACAAGCAAATAATTATAAAAGGAATTTATAAGCAAATTGCTTAAAATATTTTTCAAAACTATCAACTGATTTTCATCAGAAATAGGAATATAGTTGACAATTTATAACAGGAAGGAAACCACTCCAACAATTTTGTAAAACTCTGAGATAGCTAGAAGGATACACTTATCCAGGGATCCTGACCACTTGAGTCTTAGTATTTTTTATACTTTTAAAATAAATTAAATATTGGACATTGTTTTAATCACCTGCCTCACCTAACTCCCATTTTCATTTACTCTCAATATTTGTTACAAGCAGGTAGTTCAAACACTCCATCTTAAAAAGTCTGCATAGAAACAAGTCTGGTTTTCTCTTAACTTTTATAAGTTTTGCCACAAAAAGCAAGCTTTCATTTGGAAAAATGTGATTAAGTACTTTGCATTTTTCTGTCAGCTGTGTTGATATGAGTGCAGCCATTCACACAAGTGTTGAAAAATGGCAGCACAGAGCCACAGAGAGTATAAACTACAGTTGAGCCTGCAAATTTTTGTTGTTGTTGTTCAGGACCCTAATGAAACAAGTGCATAAGCCCATGCTTAAATTCGAGCATTTGGCTAATCCTGCTGAGTTACTTCATTAAGACAACATACTCTGCAAATTTCACTTTTATTAAAAATTTATATTCAAAAAGCTTTTTTTTTTTGCATTCCCTTTTTTCCCCCCTCACTCACAAGAGTTGTGATCTTAATGAGACAGTTCATCTTCTTAAAGAGGAGCAGTAAGTGCTTCCTTGAGATAAAAATCTTGACAGCTTTCCAGCAGAGTTTTTGTATGCTAATGGAAAAGTGACATGAAAGAACTTTGCTTAAAGTGTTTATGAGTAATCGTTTACTATTTGTTGTTTATTCATATAATTCAGATGCATAGGTGTTATTATGTTTTAAAAGTTATGAATACTGCTCAATTCAGAGATCCAGTTTTAAAATAATAATAATAAAAAACCCCTAGTGTTTCTGCAGCACTTTGAACATGCAGAAATGTAGTTATGAAAGAACAATGACTAATGTTGTCAAAAGCATACTGCCGTTAAACCTCCCAGAGCCAACGGGCTATGAAGAACTTTTTTTTTTTGTAAAAAAAAAACAAAACCTCAAACCAGCTCTGAAGCTTGTCAGACTATACGAGAATAATTTCAGTTTTGGTTTTCAACCAACAGTACACTAGCACAATAGAAGACAAAAACCTGTGAAATAATCAGAACCTTCAGCCTCCAGTGAAGTTAATGGCAGCAGAGCGCTTTCAGATCCTCAGAAAAGCAGATCAGTATTTTACACCCACGGCACTACTGCTACTGATAAGAAAATAAAGCCAGGGGTGAGCCTGGGATAGAGACAGAGATTTAGTGACTGTCCTACAGCTTGGATGGAAAACTATAAAATCCACAGCACCAAAAAACCTTTTATAGTAAGGCTGAAAGGCAGCATGAACAGATGTGGTTGGCTTCATGTTTGAGTGAAAACCATGCGTTCATTTCACAGACTAAAGTGATGCAGATTGACTCAAGAGTCAACAGCATGATACACAGGATTGAAAAAAAAGAAACAACCTCAACCCTCTTGAATGCTACATTGTTTTACACGTCTAGGTTATGGCCACATTGCCCATGCCACCACACTGGATGCCTGGATCAAGGCCACTCTTCCCAGGCCTCAAAGTCTTTTGGAGGCACTTGAATTACTCAGTGTCACGTGCAGGGGAGTGAGCTGATGAACATCATCCTGTTTGGCACTTGAGTTTCCTTCCCAGATACATACACACCAGAGCAGAGGCAGAGGCTGGCTGCACCCCTGCACAAGCTGTTAAGCCAGCCTAGCTTAAGTTCCTTCAATTCCCCCGAAGTAGCTAGGACTCCTGGCAGTCCTAGACCAAGCAGGCAACTCTGTAGCTAAAACCCTCCACTTCCAGAAATGCTGAGAGACCTACCGCTCCCTCTGACGTCTGTGGTAACCCGCAATTCTCACTCTAAAAATTAAACCAAAAGCCTCTGGGTCTGCAAATATTGTTCATAAGTTTATCTTTAGGTACAATAAGTAATCCTGCAAGACAGCATCCAGCCTTCACTGAAGCCATTAGAAATACTGCCATGGGCTTCTTGGAGGTCTATTTTGCCCCTCACTCCTCCTAGGCTTTCTGTGTATTGAGAGCAGGCCTAAACTTTACTTATGTGCTCACAAAAAAAAAACAAAAACAAAAAGAAACCAACCCAAAAAACAACCAAAACTGAATATTTGGATATATTTTATTGTGAGATTTTAAGTTAAAAACCTCCACATTCCACTTTTCCTTGCAATAATGCCTGCCTGTGACGCTGCTGTTTGTTTCACACTGCCCAAAATTTTACTAGTTTCAGCTTTGCACTTTAGTGTGTGCTTCTGTCAAGTTTGTTTTCCTGTGTAGTTTAGGTATACCATTACAGAAAGGTCCCTAAAATGGTACACTTAGGTGGATATTTCTGCTCTATGCAGAGAAACAGAATAGAGAAACATACAGTAAAAACGCAGGGGATCTTAAAAAAATCCATTAAGAGCTGAATTACCTTGATTTTATAGAGAAGATAATCAGATGTGATGAGGATATGAAACGTCAATATAATTTATAACTCTTCTTTTAAAAAAAATATATTTAATTATTTGTCTTACTTCAGTGGCTCACAGGCTGAGTATCAGTCATAGAATCATAGAATCACAGAATCACAGAATGGTAGGGGTTGGAAGGGACCTTTAGAGATCATCCAGTCCAACGCCCCTGCTGAAGCAGGTCCACCTAGATCAGGTCACACATGAACGTGTCCAGGCGGGTCTTGAAGATCTCCAAGGAAGGAGACTCCACCCCCTCCCTGGGCAGCCTGTGCCAGTCTGTCTTACTTAGTGACTGTGGTTTTGGTTTTTTTTTTTTTTCAAATAAACCAGGGGATTCACAGACCTGTCATGTCCCCAGGCATGAAAGGGCTCCACACAGGGCAATACGGTACAGCTCAGCTCCTCTTCTGCTCTTCGCTTTACGTGGTGCAATGTAGCAGAGTAAACACAACATGCCAAACCCTGACAGTTATGCATGACCATCAGGGTAGAACCTAAGTTAGTTGCCTTAATTTCCAATGCAACTTACATAAAATATTTTTATGAAGCTTCTCTCACCTTGTCCGCAGCCTTGCACCAGATGACCTTTCTCACCAAGATATTATTTACTATGAAATTCCATATACAGCCTTCAAGTAGAAAAAATACAGCAGTTTAATAAACTACAAAAAATTTTTAACCTGTTTTATTCATGTTTAGCTGTTATAATTGTTGCAGTTAGGAACATCTTCAGGTGCAGTTGAGCAGAACTTTACATAGGAATTTCCCTTGAAAATAAGTGTTGATGATAACAAATGATGTAAGGCAGCAGGCTGAATTTTAGCAAACGGACTAGATGCCTTCTCAGCCTTCCAGACAGTTTGACCCTCCAAATACACAGAATAAGTTGCTGTTCTTTTACATTGCAGTTATCAGAAGAAAAGGAACATGTGCTCTACAGGGGGCAGGGAGGCTATTCACATTGAGTAGATAGAGAAGAAATGGGTATTTCTGAGTAGATACACTTCTATGTGATTATAGTGTTGTCAGTCCTGCAAAGCATGGAGTTAAGGGCACAAGAAATTAACTGGCTCCAATTTATTTTTAAACACCATTTTTTTAGTGAATATTTAGTTTACTTCTATTTTTTTAAAGTATCCTGGTTAGCTAATAAGCGGTCTGTTAGGCTCAAGTTAATTGTTGTTCCAACAAATCCTGTCAGTGCAGCGTTCCACACACAGAGATCAGTTAATTTTATCCAACACCATTTATGGGAATCTCATGGTTGTCAGGAAGTTTCCCACCCTGGGAGAGAACGCTTGTGGTGATGGGTAGTATGCTGATGAGGGAGGGAAGTCAAACTACTTTTTTTTAATCATCTGTTGATTAGTTTTATCTTGTTTCCTTTTCTATTCCTCCTCCAAATAGTCCATTTTCCTTAGGGGACAACACCTGTATCCAACATTTTTTCATTGACGCTGCTTCTTTTTAACAGCCTCAGGTTACCTGCTTCCCTTCTTCATCAGACAATTATACAATATGAAGTGTATAACATGCAGATGAAATGTTGTGAAGGAAAGGATGTCTTGAACTTATTATTTGGAGTGCTGCGTAACAATGAGCTACTTGTGATGCTGTTGGAATAACATATGAAATGAATTAAGTGGAACTGACTTTGCCATTTTGCATATGATAACGGAGAGCTTACTAGCAATGACTTAAAAAATTATGAAGTTGATTGACATTATTATACATTTATTTTCTACCTCATACATTGATAAGAGAGTTGTGACGGTGATTTCTAAATAGATAATAGAGAAGAGAGAACTAACACACATGCTTTAAAACCATGGTTCGAAAATTTCCCTATTTGTTGCGCAGTCATGAGGCCTGTTACATGCACATTTAATTTCCTTTGAATACTTTTAGCCCAGTGAATGACTCTAATTATTAAATGAATGTACTAAAGACTGAATAATTATTTATTTTTATTGCTAGCTCCATTTTAAGGCAGGTAGAAGCCATGACGAATGTGTGGGGTTTTTGAAGTCAAATGTTTTATTTATTCTGTTGGGCGTAATTTTTCAACTGCTTTGAAAACTTACATGAATTTACAGCTCACAACAGATGACAGCGAGACAGACCTAAACCCAAAAATTTCATTTTCCTTTGTGTTGGGTTGCTCACAACAATCTGTGTCTCTAAAAGGGCTATGGCTTAAAATATGCAGTAGAAGTCAGCTAATATACACTATGAATTCGTATGTATTTTCTACTGTTTGTTTTTGTTTGTTGATGTCGTTGGTTTTTCTTAATTTAAAAACACAAGCGTTTAGAAAATCTGAGATAAAACCAAAATTTTGAAATTAGGTAGAAGTCCAAGGGTTCCAGAGGATCTCAAGTACAGGAAAATCCTTTACTATTTAATCTCTCACTACTATCGGTAGACAATCCATTTTGCTTACGTTAAGACATTTCCATAAATATTTTAAAGCTGTGTGCTAGGCAGCTCTAATTCTGCAGATCTTTAGAACAGGGTGTGTAGCCTGATCCATTCCCCAAATGGTTACACATGGAGGCTATGATGTGGTTCCAGATTCAAGACCAAAAGTTGGTAGCTTTAAAGTTACTTGCTGTAACAAGTAAAACACCAGAAAAGTCAGAGCAGAAATGACAGACCAGCATCAGTGAGTCCTGTGATTACCAATGCAGAATTGGGATGTTATTCCTGTGCTGCTGTGGCTGGGTTTCCCCTCCCACAGCTCCCTCCTTCTGTAGCCTCACCTCTGGCACATAAACCATGACCAATGTCTTGTAACACAAATGGCTCCTAAAAAGCACATAGCCATAGTATCTCAAACAATTAATCTGTTTGCCAATGCATGTGCCCCTAAGCCCTAACAAAGCTGTAAAAGTAAAAATACATAGTTACAGTGTACAACCCACCACGTGCCATCTTTCTGTATTATGGTGGGTTTTGCAAGGAAGTTGTTAAGGCAAACTGAAAGAACTCATTCTTGTGAGAATGCCTTTTCAGAGGGAAATGTGCTATTGTTACAACTATGGTATTTTTAGATGTCTTATCCTATCACTTGAATACTTCATGCTCTCTGACATAGATGTAATCAAGGGCAAAGGAACTCATGAGGAAAGAGAAAGTTTGAAGTTAGAGGCAGTTCTAAACTTAGTAAGAGGCCTGAGTGAACTCATCTGGTGCACATACATGTATAACTTACGCTATTGCTGCTTTGCAACAGTGGACCCTGCACTCATCAATACTGATTACATGCACGTTTACAGCTACTTTAAAGGCCATTTATGCTGTCAGTACAGGATCTTACAGAAACCAGATTCTTAACTTTTGAAATAGCTACTCCTCTTCAAAGACTATAGAAGGAGGATAAAAAAAGGTGAAAGAGAAAGAAGTGATGTTCATTTTGTTCCAGTTTAGACAAGAGCTGAGGTGACACCATAATTTCTGAACTCTTCCCACTAGGTTTGGTCAATAACTTGGCAGTAACTGGCCAAACCACTCTAAACAAGGAGGCAGGTGATAATGTACACAGTTTAAAAACACCATCTCCATTCTTATTACAGAATATAAAGCTGAAAAGGGACTCATCCTGGATCATGGAGTGAGTTCCCTTGCAGCCACAGGCAGCCAGAAAGAATAATCTCTCGTATAAACATTGCCCTGTTATTTTGGCCCACTTGGAGGTACTTAATCTCCAAGTTGGAAAATTAAGAGAAATCTACCTCATGGTTCACAGCTTGCAGACATTGCTGCTTTTATCCTAATACAAGCAAGGTAGGACACACTAAATAACTAATTGAGAGGAAGAGACTTGACTTTTCCTGAGATTTTTGTATTAGAAAGTTAAACCTAATCTAACTATAAATCAGACTGCCAGAATCCTCTTCCAAACTCCGTGGCAGAAATTTCACCTCCACGGCTACTTCCTTGCCTCTCAAAGCCTACAAAAGTCTGAATTAACACTTTTCTGCACGGATATTAAAACATTCCTATTTAGTTTTTTGTTTCTTTTCTGTTTTCTCTGCAGGTAAAAAGGAGTCTGAGGAATCTAGACAGGTCACTGCGAATAGAGGTTTTGTTGAAAGGAGGAAAGCTATCTATCTCTGTGCTGTTATTCCAGAGGGTCTCTGCTCAGCTGCGAGCTTTTTCCACAGCCCCACACTATCACTGCGCAGCTGCCTGCCACTCACAAGCTCCCCATCTAAGCCTCAGAGCCTACATTGTGTTGTACTGAGCACTGTTCACACGGGCACAAACAATAGCGGAGGGTTAGCTTGTGTAAACGATGGGAGGTGATGCAGAGGGGATGGGCTCTCACCCGCCTTCAGAGAGAAGCAAGTGCCTGCCTAGTAAACAGCCTGTCTCACATGGAAAGCTGGGAATACAGATGAGGCAAAGCTCCTGCTTCCTGTCTGTTAAGAGAGGCCTTCCAGAAGCAAAAGAGACAACAGATGGTTACTGTATGCCAACACCACTGAAAATCTGTTCAGGTCCTGATATTCCTCATCTTTCCTTTTATTCCACTCTCAAACGTATCTCTGTATTCTCTCAGACCTTTCCTAAAAGGCGTATTTTTCCTCACCTGAAATAGGAAACTGCATTATAGTAGTGCCACTGTTTTGTCTGAAGAAAACTTAGAAAACTTACTCTGTCTTAAATATTTAACCCATATGAGGACTCTTGCCTACTCCCAAAGGTGCAGAGTCGGCAACAGCACCAATATGATTAGTTATCACTCAGACTTCAAAAGTGTGTCCAACAAGCTAGACAGGAATGACAGAAACATTAAAAGAGACAAAGCTGAGAGATGAAGAGAAAAGGCAGAGGGATCAGGCTAAGGAGGTGATGTTACTTAGGGGAAACAGGATATAACATGATTAGGTTTTACTCAGTTTTTCTGTCTAGGGTACCTTGACCTCTGTTCATGACTATTTAAAAATTTCTAGAAGCTCTGTAACTTTTGAAGATCAAAAATAAAAGGAAAAAGAGAAAAGGGGTTCCTATGTTCCTGTTTTATTTCAACTCAGTGTAAAGGAAGACAATAAATATGGTGCCCCTTCGGTTCAAAAAACATCACATGACTCCAGTAGCCTCTATGCTACAGCAGCTTCAAGAACACAGTCTTCTGACCCACAAGAGCATGAGGGATTGGACCATGGGGGTTTTAATACATCAGACGTACAAAGGAGGCTGCAGTCACCCTTAATTATTTACATAGATCTGATTAGCTCCTTGTGACCTTGCCCCGTGCCACCATTACAAGGTGATAGCCTTTCTGTAAATGATGCTGGCTGAGATATGTTCTCCAGCTCCTCCCTCACATGGCCTTGCCATGAAAGCAATCCTTGCAAGGAGACATGAATAACTAATCTGTGATGCTCCACTTGGATTTGAGCAACTGCATTTTTCCTATTACTTAGTAAGGTTTCTCAAGCAGAGGGAAGACCTCCTCATACCAGATCGAAACTTTGCTTCAGTACCAAACTGCTGTGGAATGCCATGGCCTCATCGAGGCAACGTTCACAAACAGCAGCAGCACATGGCTGTGAAATCTCATTGAAGTGGAACAAAAGTCATTCATCCCAGTTATGTCATGTCTGCAAATCAGCTGTAAAATTCACAACCATCTGCTTTGCTTCTATCCTCAGATGAAAGAGCAGGGTCTTCTGACTTGATTGAAACGGCCTGCATCCTTGAGCAGGATTTGGCTCTCGATACTCAATGGACTCTGCAAGTGATAGATGCCACGTATGTCTCCTGCATGTCCTGCAGTTCGAATTATCGAAGATAACAATCACAGAAGGTATACCAGCAGCTTAGGGGCAATGAGGAATGCCAGAGCCTCTTGATCTGGCAGCAAAGCCACCTTCAGATTTATGACCCAATGTGTACTCTGCCTAAATCAGACTTGGAAAAAAAAAAGACTGTAGGTAGGTGTATGATCTTTTTCTCTCACTGTTTATAGAAGGTGGGGAAAGAGGTCACAGTTCCTGGTCAGCTCCCTTTCAGGCAAAAAAGGGAGCCCAAAGGTCATCTCTTGGAGACAAACACCAAGGGTCAAACTCTGTCAGATCAGGCAGAGTCATCAGGGAACAATTACTTTCTAGGTATCAGAAGGTGAAACACTCATGAGATGGGACACTGGCGATCACACAGGCATTGTGCCATTTCCAAGTGTGAATACCTGGGAACAGCCCTGGCAGCAGGGAAGCCTGTCTCACATCTCTAGCCCAGCTTCTAGGAATGTTGCCCGCTGCGTGTAGCAGCCTGCACAGCACTGGGACCGCAGCCTATTTTGCTGTGGAGGATGGCCAAGTGGAGCACTGCTCTCACAACCTTGCAGGGCCATCACATGCTGGGAAGAGCAGCATCAGGGCCGGTATTACCATGGGCAGAGCTATGGAGCTGCACATCGCTACATAGCGAGCGCTCTGGCAGTGACAAGGAAAGAGACACGATCCCCACCCGTTGAGCTTCTTTCCTTGCTAAATGATCCTACTAGCAGTAATTCCTCTACATATTTGGTAGTCTCCAACTACTCATAGTGGATCAAATCTTCAACTGCTGCCACCTGGCTTGGAAGAGACACTGGCTGATAACTGAGCCCATCACTTGTGTGTTATCAACCTGTATCATAACCCGGCGCTTGATGGTTTGCTGCTTGTCTGCTGGGGGAGCACATTGGCTATCATGTGGACCATTTCAAAGGAGTGGTGCTTCCACCTCCACACTCTGGAAGCATTGGAGGGCAGTGCGTTAAACTGTGCTCTGCCTCAGGGTGAATTACTGTTTTGAATTTTTCTGTCAATGACTATTTTTGAGCAATAAAGAGTCTACCCCTGGGAACAGTAAGGGCTGCTTTGTATCACTTTGGCAGAGTAAAGTTCCTCAAGATCATTGCACAGGTAACAAACACTCTAAATTCTGTAAACTGAGAGTTTACAGATTTTAGAGTTTAGTAAACTGAGAGTTTAGAGCAGCTGAAAGTTCAGGTATCTCCATAGAATTCTTTAACCAGAGCCTGTATTTTTCTTCCTTTTTATCGTATGCTAGTAAATCCTTACGACTAAACCCTGGCTGGTTTTGTCCATCAGGCTGAAAATAAACCCCTCATTTTAAACACTGGCAATATAAACCTCTACACCGTAAGTTAGCCACGCCATCTTCCAATTCAGCACAAGCACATTTGGGATTTGATTCCTCTGAGTCATTTTAGGTCACAGGATAATTCAGACCGAGATCTCAGTCTGGGGGCTGATATGAAGTCAGACCAGGTTATTTAAACCTTTGTTCAATCCAGTCTTGAACCTTTATCAAGTCCAATCTTAAACCTTTGTCCATTCTTGTCTTGAAAATCTCCAGGCATGGAGGCACAACCTCTCTGAGCAGCCTGTTTGACTGTCTAGCTGTCCTTATGCTGAAAGAGTTTCTTCTTACTCCCATCTTGCTTCAATTTATGCTCCTTGTTTCTTATCCTTGTGTCATAAAGCAGTGGGAACAGCCTGGCTCTATCTTCTTGTTAACCTTGGGAAGGTTCTTGCTAGGTCTCCCCTAACCCTTGAATTCTCCAGGCTGAACAAGTCCAGTTTCCTCAGTCTTTCTTCACAAGGAAAGTGACCATTTTGTTCTGTCTCTGCTGAATTCACTCCAATTTATGTTTTTCTTGTATTGGGAAGGTTCAGAACCGCACATGATATTTGGGTACCCCTAGAGACCCTTGTGACCATAGGCAGAGGTCCGATGTGGTGCCTCTGTGCAGGACTGGCCAGGCCCAGGGTGACAGCTGCCTGTCCTTGACCCATCTGAAGCTGCCACTCTCAGGATATGCACAGTTGGGCACTAGCCCAGCCCGAAATGAAACCAACTCAGAGGTCACTCGGTTTCCCAGGATCAGAGGAACAGGCCAGAACAGAAAAAGATGGCAAAGAAGGGACTGCGACAGGTGATCAGTGTTACTGGTAATTTTTTTTAAGGGATTCTTCTTTATTTAGACAAACATCCCATAACCATCTTTTCCACTCCCCCTCAACATAGAATCTTCTGTTTTAAGATAGTCTCAAATCCTGTTTCTCAAACCCTTGTGGTGCCTGAGGAATACACCCTGGAGGAGCAAAAACTGCAATTATGGCTTTTTATGTGCTCATCCAATTTTTACGTTTTCAAATTACTCTACATCCAACACTTTTATTTGTCTTGTCATAATAAAATGCAAAACATTATCCAGCTTAAAAAGAATGGCATTTCCATTAAAAAAATATTCTTTTCTGTTTGAAGAGGCTGTTTCAGAAGCAAACATCGTGGGGAGGTTTTCAGTTTCTTTCATAGAATCATAGAATGGTAGGGGTTGGAAGGGACCTCTAGAGATCATCCAGTCCAACCCCCCTACATAAGCAGGTTCACCTAGATCAGGTCATGTAGGAACGTGTCCAGGTGGGTTTTGAAGACCTCCAAGGAAGGAGACTCCACACCCTCCCTGGGCAGCCTTGTGCCAGTGCTCCATCACCTGAACAGTGAAATAGTTTTTCCTTATGTTCAAATGGAACTTTTTGTGTTGCTGCTTCACCCCATTACCCCTTGTCCTGTTGTTAGACACAATAGAAAAAAGGGATGTCCCAACCTCCTGACACCCACCCTTTAGATATTTGTAAATGTTGATAAGATCTCCCCTCAGTCTTCTCTTTTCTAGACTAAACAGCCCCAGTTCCCGCAGCCTTTCCTTGTATGAATATGTTCCAGTTCCCTGATCATCTTGGTGGCCCTGTGCTGGACTCTCTCCAGCAGTTCTCTGTCCCTCTTAAGCTGGAGAGCCCAGAACTGGACACAGGACTCCAGATGAGGCCTCACCAGGGCAGAGTAGTGAGGGAGAAGAACCTCCCTCTACCTGCTGGCCACACTCTTCTTGATGCATCCAAGGATGCCATCGGCCTTCTTGGCCACAAGGGCACAAGTGACTGTGAGTCAGGAAGGAAGGTTGCGGGGTTTCATACCTCGGCAATCAAGTCAGTTTTGTGGTTCGAGCCAAGGGCCATTTAGAAAGTACAGTTATTTCTTGTCTGTTTGCAATACAGCTTCGTTTTTGGACAAACTTTCCAAAATATCACAGAAATTATTTTAAAAACCCCCAGAAGTTTATAAATGTCTGTCCATCGGAACATTGAAATGGTTTTGAAAGAAATCTCACATTGGAGAGGGATATGGGGATGGCCTCTGTTTGGGGACCTTGTGCTCATCCAAAGGAATCTCAGTCTGTTGCTGCTCCGTCATTTAAAAATTATACCCAGGATTTCATGGGGACTTGCTAGAGCTTCCCAAGGCAACAATCCCTTTGTAGGTTTCAAATTGGACTGCCCATGGCCTGGGCATTCCCTTACTAGTCCTCAAATTCCTCCATGAGGTGAGACCCTAAGAGCGTACTGAAATGAGCACAGATTAGGTCCTCTAGCCAGCTCCATCAATTTAGGCACTTTCAAAGTATTTTTTGCTGAGAGAGCAGGCATGGGGTATTTTCAGGAAAGCCCTCATTGATGCTATATAGAGATTTTAGAAAATATACATGAGGGATGGATTTCTGGACATCCTTAAAGTGTTCCCAAGATGGGATTGTTGGTGTATTTCTTAGAATTGCCTCCTCCACATGACAGTGCCTAAACTGGGATGTCCAGCATTACAAGGTAACATGAATGTAGAGTTCTGTCAAATTAATTTTGCCCTCAGTTTCTTTACAATGCAACTAAACATACTCATCACTATCTTTGTTCTCTTGGGGTACTGCAAATACTCAACAATATGAGCTTTTGAGGGAGATAAATTGATAAATTTGAGGGAGATAAATTGAAAAATTTGACAGGAAAGGTTTATCTCTAGCTATGAACAAGTGTGCAGACCTCGGCTTGACAATGGATTCTCACCTAGCTGCAATAGTTTTGTGTCATGGCTGCTCAATGACTTTCTTTGTGCTAGCTGTCTGTCCCATCTCTGTCCCCTTCCCCTACTAAAAAAAAAAAAGCTTTCCTATCCTCTTGAAAACAAAATCCTGATGGGTCCTCAGCACCCATCAGGATTAGACTTGTTTTAAAGACAAAACAAACAAAAAAGAATATCAAATATACTAGATATTCCATGCATTTCATTTGGAAACCTATAGACAGTGCACATTATAAATAATTTCACTCAATCATTTTGTACTTTGAAGTGCAGAGGCTGTAAAAAAAAACAAATTCAAATTTGAATATGTAAGGAGGAATTTTAGGACTTTAACGGGAAATCTGATTGGCTGAAGTGCTGATAGTCTCAAAGCTTCAGTGTTTGGTGTGAACGAGGAGGTGAAGTTTATGTCTGAGTTTTACAATCTGGAAATAAGGGCTTGTGTGAAAACATGCAAGAGGTCCATGTGAGTGCTGCTACCACACATTGCTGTAATAATAATAATGCTTCTGTGTTCCTACTTTTTGACCTCTCTCCTATTTAGACATAAAGGTGCTAGGGGAAAAGCCTTGGTACAGCCTAGGAATTTTGGACTATGACTCTCAAAAATATCAGAGTTTTTATTATTTTATGATAGTGCCTCTGGTCCCTTCAATTTAAAGTAAAATAAATCTGTATATTTCTGTCTTTTATGTGTCATCTTGCACCCATCAAAAGCTAGATTGTAGCTAGGGGCAAAAGGTGTTAATGGTAGCATCAGCCCCTTCAGCAGCTGGGCAGATGACAATCAGGGAACTGTGTCCGGGAGAAGGAAGAGGCTGCCCAACTTGCACCCTGTAACAAGTAACAGCCTGGCAAGGGTGCCAGCCCAAGAGCAGTCATGCAGCTGAGTGGGGAACAAAAATGGAAGAAGAATTTAGATCCAAAGGAGAAGGAGCCTGGCAGGTCAGGGAGGGCACAGGGAATGGTGCTTGGAGAGTTTCAACTGTTTTGCTTTTCTTGGTTCCGATGTGGTTTAAAGGGCAACAAGTGATGACACAAACAAAAGGTCTGTGAAGGTGTGAAGTCTGGAATTTTACTCTCCCTCTCCGTGGAGGAGAAAGAACCTATCATTTAAGAGCCCTTCCTTCAAGAATGCATTGAATGATAGGCATCTCCATTGCCAAACAAAATATCACCCCTCACACCTTAAAGTGTTTTCCAGCTTGTCTCATTCTGCCTTAAGCTGCCCTCTAAAAGTGGCAGGCAGCTCCATGAAGGTGGCCGAGATAGATGGAGGGGGGCTGAGAGAAACTGCTGCATATCCATCACATGGTCCAGCTGAAGTTATCCAGAGAAAACATCCAGTCACTTCCTCCTCTGCCAGGCACGCATTTCACAATCTTTTGGGGGTACTGGTCCTTTCCTTCCCTCCTCACCACGTTCTAATTCTTAAGCTGTAGGAAAGGAATAGACAGAGACAAGACCAGGCCAGCAGGAACATGCTTGAGAAGGCAAGATGCTCTCTGACCTGCTTGCCGCTACACCAAACACCTGCATGTCGATTAGTCAGAGGATACACCACTGAGCCTGACCGAACAGTCAGCATCTTGCGGTGTCCAAACTCATGCTGGCTAACTGGAATCAGCCATTGATCTGTGCTGATGCTATCTAGGCTCACAATGCTTTCTGCTTCCTTTTCACCTCTTCTCAAAAGCACATAACTATCATTAAAACAGAATACAAACAAATAATTAAACCTAAACAGCTGCTTTGTTCTGCTGATGCCAAGTAAAATGTCTAAGGCAGCAAAGAAGCATCTCCCATAGCCCTTGAAGCTGCCATCAGCTTCTTTGTAGCCATCACAGGTGTGACACGTATGTCAATATTACCTACGGTCATAGTGGAGCCTTTCTGAGCCAGACTGGAATTCTTGCTTACTCAACCGTTCTGAAACTCCCTGTGGCCAAAACAGCCCGAACACAGCCTCTCCTTGGTCTCTTGCCTTTGCTCCTTGTGTCCCTAGAGCTGTCTGCCCCTCCTCAGAAACAAGCCCCACATCCAGTAATTTCCCCCAAAACTCCCCTCAGTTTAAGCACACCAAGCGGCTATTCCTCACAGGCAAGAGATTGCTGAGACAGCTTAAACTCTTTGCTGAGGCACACGCTAATCCAAGCAAAATGAAAGCTGCCTGTACCTACGCGATGTTCTGCCTCTGTCTCCCCACTTCTCTTCCTCAGGGTTTGACAAACAGCCTTTCTGGGAAGCACTCTCTTCTACTTTCCTTACCCCGGTCAAGCAAGGAAGAACTCTTGATCAGCCCAGCTCAGCTTTCTGCAGCTTCCAGCTGCCAGCTGATTTCCCTGGCTGCCTTCAAACCACCGCCAGCTGCTCAGAGCCCAAGGGTACAATTCGTTAGCCGACTACAAGCCGTGCCGTTAGGTTTTCTCAGGTAAAACCCCTGACTCATCGCTGAGATGGAAAGCGACTGAAGAACCAGCCTCGTGCGCTCCGGACGCGGTGGAGACGAGCACCGCGCACAACGGTGACGGAAAAGATGTTCATTTTTCTGTGGCTTGTGGTCAGAGCCCGCGGGCCGCGCAGGTGCGGAGCGAGGCACGGAACCCCCGCAGGCCGCCGTGCCGTGCCGTGCCGTGCCGTGCCGTGCCGTGCCGTGCCGTGCCGTGCCGTGCCGGCCACGGGGAACGGGGAGCCGCCTCTGCCCACCGCCGCTTCCCTCCTCGCCCTCAGCACCCCGCCGCGGACAGCGCCACCTCGCGGACGCCGGGACGGGCTATGCCGTGCCGTGCCGTGCCGGTTCCATCCATCAGCTGCGAAGCACCGCGTCCGCTCGAGCTCTGTTCTCCCGAGGGGCCGGCTGTGTGCTAACACCGATGGCTCCCGCAGTGCCCTTGGGTACAGAGGCTTTTAAACCTCCTCAGAAACGTCCACGTTTTCCCCGCGGGGTGTCTGCTGACCTCTACAGCGCAGGCCACCTGCACCACACCTCTTTGCAGCCCCTGAAGTGCCCGATTCCCACAACTCCTCTTAAGAAGTCTCTTCCAATCACAGAATCTTAAGGTTGGAAGGGACTTCGAAAGATCATCCAGTCCAACCCCCCTGCCAGAGCAGGGCCACCTAGAGTAGGTCATGCAGGAACTCGTGCAGGTGGGTTTTCAGTGTCCCCAGAGAAAGAGAGTCCAAAACCCACCTGGGCAGCCTGTGCCAGTGCCCCATCACCCTCACGGTGAAGAAATTCTTCCTTGTACTTCTTTGGAAACTTTTATGTTCCAGATTATACCCATTGCCCCTATGACAAGCGCATTTCCTACTCTGTTTCCAGCTCTCCCAGCCATATGCTTGGCTTCAGCAGAGAACTGAGGCTCAGTTCTCACCGAGGCTGAGATTGCTTGAATTGAAGTCTATGGTGAAGAGAAATCTTATAGCCTGAGCAGAGTCATGAATGGTCCCTTTCCCATATCCAGAACTGAAGGCTTAGGACATCTGTCCTTGTCCAGTCAATCTTCTACCAGGCAACAGGCTAAGGGCAAAGCAGATGCCATGGTTTTTCAGGGTTTGCAAGTGTACAAATGTCTTGCATATTGTTTTTTTTTCTCCCAGAGTGTGTAACTTCCTCCTCCTTGTAGGCTCATAACTGTGTAACTTACCTGTTTTTAAGCAACAGAATTCAAAGCCATCCCAGGTTAACACAAACGTGGAGTTTCCAACAGAAATGCCAACAGCAACCTCTCCTCCAAAAAGCAAAACAAGTTTTGCTGAAGAGCCTAGATTCGCTACATGATGCCTATCACAACCAAATAGGTACCTCAACAGCTTTACAAACACTATATACAGTTATCCTGCAAGGGAGAACAAGTTTTGTGTTTGTTTACTGTGCATTGTTTATATGGAGGAAGCCAGCAGCATTTCCTTGATACCACTTTCAGTGTCTGAAAAAGCGGACATGGACAAGTGCTCCTTCTTTTTTCTTGTGGCTAGATTCCCATGGGAAAGAAACAGAAAACAAGGGCCAAAAGGGAACTGCATATCTCATGTTGGCAGTCACAGAACCAGGTCTGCAGAGTACACAGCAGACTGCTCTTATCCCTTATCTAGACAACCTAAAAATGACATTATGTGCTACAAGAGCCATTTAGAAATAACTTTCCCTCCCCTCCTTTTTTTTTTTTTTTTTTAAACATCATAGTGAAACTAAATTTTTATGCGACTTCAGAAGAGTTGTAACTGTTTTAGTCACTGGGGCTAGATGGCACCCAGTCATCTGCTCAGAAAGCAGGTCATGGGCTCAGTGTTGCAGAAGTCACAGAGAAAGAAATTTTCACATTGTACAAATAAGAACAAAATTACTCTTAATGAGGTGCCATGCAAAAGCAAACAGAATCTGCTGCTGTGTGCTTCAGCAGCTGCACTGGACGCTCAGCTCAGGCTTTGGAAATCGTAGCTCTGCTCCCCATCCCTTGGTGACCTCCAGAAAAATACCTTCTTGTCACATACCTTCTCGTCTTTTGAGTTTCTTTATAATGCTTGCACTGTAAGGTGCTTTAGCAGATGTAACGCTCATCATTGTGACAGCTTGTTCAGGTGAAGCAGAGGAAAGCCTTACCCAGGATTTTGCCTCCAGATTTCATTTAATTTCATATTGCACTAGAGGTGGCAAGTCCTGCCTCGTCAATGTTCCTATAGGAGCTTCCTTCTCTGCAGTTGCAGCCCTCTTATCTGTTTATGAAAAGTAATCCTCTGTCACCAGTATTAAACTGGTGTTCTCAAAAGCACCTGGAAGGTACCCATACAGTACCTGTGGTCACCAGCATGCAGCAGCAGAGTGAAAGAGAGAAGGAAAAGGAATTAAATTATTTGAGAGAGGGTGGAAGCTGCAAGAGCGAAATATTTTTGGTGCATCTGCTTCTCTTCAGTGACTTTACAGAGCTTTTCATTTCAGATGAACTGAATCATGCCCAAGGTATGGTTTAGGCATCTAGAGCAGGATAACATTACGTATGTCCAAAATAGATGCTATTGTTCTACAATCACGTGGTCGTGCAGTCCACGCAAAGCTTTCACTGAAACGATTTCTACAAGAATCTCTGGGTGTCATTGTGCTCCAGTGGTAATAAAATAGCCAACATACCAGCAGGAATAACTCATTGTCTTCACTGAAGTACAAGCTAGTCTCCTGCAATCATGCTTAAGGTTACAACGTTTTCCCATTATCAGGGAATAGCCTCATCTTCTAAACTGTTACCGCCGTCTCCTGCCAGAGACCTTGCTCCCACCATTCTGCTGGAGCTCATCCAGCCGACTACTCCTGTCATGGGAAGGAACACTCCAGGCTTCGGCTTCAGCAGAGGAGCACCAGTCTCTTCCACTCATTGGATCGGGAAAGGGATGTTTCCAGACGCTGTCAGCACCAACACTTTAAAGCTGTTGCTTCAGCTGGCCTTTGCTCAATGTCGGTGGGCTAGACAGTGAGCAAGAGCACCCTGGGAACACCAAATACCAACTCCACCCTTTCCCGGTAAAGGAATGCTTGACATACACAGTGCCAAGGGAAAGCTCTGTGATTCTGCCCCGAGACAGCTGTCTATCAAAATAAATACCATCTCTTTCCCTTGCTCTGCTCCTTCTTTCCAACTGAAATACAAAAAGAATTCTCTCACCCCTCCCCCGCAAAAATAGTCTTGAAGTCTTGTACAAATAGTGTTTGAACGAGCCCAGGGAACCCATCTTCTATAGTGTAGTTAATACAACAGAGCTGAAATAAACAGAGGAGAAGTTGTGTATTTTCTAAATAAGTCTAAATTTATTCATTACCCTAGTAAAAAAAAAAAAGTTTGGATTACAAGTGTCTGAACAGTAAACAGTATAAAAGTACAAAACAGGTTCCATAGATTTCTAACACATTAATACAAAGTGCATGACTACATACAGTTTGTTTTGCATTACTACCAGGAATGGAAGAGGTGGGAGGGAGTCGGGGAAGCAGTTGGTGGTTGAAATCTAGCAATAAATAAATAAATACAGAAGAGATGATCCGTATCAGAGCATATCCTACCACCAATACTGCAGCCTTAGGTGTACAGAATTACTGATGCTGAAAACAATTTCAAATGAAAAAGGGTGTCTGCAAAACCAGCTAGGATTCTTGCTTAAGCCCTTGTCAGACATGACCAACCTAGCTTAGCTGTTACATTAGCAAGTATCCATTACATCTATGCTTGGACTCTGTGATCTTTAGAGGTCTTTTCCAACCTAAATGATTCTATTCGGTTGCAGATGAAAGCGAGGGTAGGCAGCTTTGTCCTCCCTTCAGAATCTCAGAATTTTAAGAAAAGCAAAATCAGACCAATGAAAGCTCTAAGTCAAAGCCCTGATACCCCTGATGTTCATTCTCTCCATAGGTTGGCTTGCCCAACAGGAGAGGGGGGAAAACAAAAAAACCCAAAAGAAAACAAAAACAACCCACAGATTTGAGGATAGAGGCTCCTCTTAAAACCTGGATGTATCTCCCTACCTATATTTTCATTTGCTAAGCATTCCCATTTCAGGAAGTGAGATTAAATGGAAATCCAGTCCTAAACCCTACCCACCACAGAATTATGCTCTCACCAAAAAAAAAAGGAAAACAATCCATTGTAGAATATCCCAACAGAGTAATAGTAAGAACTGTTCCCCCCTCCCCGCAAATAAACAGAAATGAACGAAGAAAAAGAAAGCAGAATTCCCAACTTAGACAAGTTAAACCTTCATAAAAGGAACATGAAGCATTTGGGAGATAAAACTGCAGCACACTCTTCCAGGAAGCTGCTTCCACCTAATGGGCAAAGTGGAGTGTGAAGGAGTGTCACAACGGTTTGCACACAAGTTTGTCTGGGAACCCGTGTAAGGAAATATTATCTTTTGATCACATATGCAAAAAGAGCTGCCTTAGTTCAGTACAGCACCATTTTTAATAGAACTTTTCATATTAAGAATTCACAACAGTATTTATCTAGCAATTGCTCAAACATACAAATAAAACCCAAACAAGGAGAAGCACTGCAGGGAAAAGGTTCCAAAACAGCAATCGTGAATCCAGACCCCAGGCTGCAATCAGACTATGTCCCTGGATCAGGACCTGTTTTGCTTAGCAAGGGGTTTGGTTCTGTGTCAGGTCCAAAACCAGCAGAAAGTCTGGTCTGTGGTCACATTTCAGCTGCACTGGGCCAAAAGATAGCAGTCACTCAGTTTTGGCCATGATCTACACCTAACTTGGACATCAAGATGCTTTCTTGGTCCATCTCTAAGCACCAGTCAGTTACTACATGAAGCCCGGGGTATCTGCTGCTGAGTAAAAACAAAGTAGCCTCCCATTTAGCTAAGTTCAATTATTAGGTAAGTCTTCCTCCTTAGCTAAGGAGGAGAACTCTCTCATCCCTTCCGAAGAGCACTTTCTGTTCGGGGGGGCCTTCTTGGATAATTACCACTTAGTCTGCAGTTTACCAGTCTGTGTCACATAGGAGGGACGAAATATTTGTCTTTGTCAGTAGTACAGGGTGAGATCTCCACACCTTTAATAATATATATATTTATATAACTAGAGAGGTGACTTATAACATTTCTATGCATTAGTTTATCTTATTGATTCATACATGTCTAAGAACGAAATATTTTCTTGGGGGATTAAAGGGAAGTTACCAACCAACCAACTTAAAAAAAAAAAGGCCTTACAACCACTGCTCCTTTCAAAAGAGAAAGATGAACTACATACACTTTAGTATAACAAAACCCCATCCTGATATTCACTTGTAAAGCAGGAAGGGGAGTGTGTGTGTGTGTGCGTGTGTGTGTGTGAGGGCGGGGGAGGAAGATTAGACAACCTTGCAGCAGCATTCAGCTTTGCTAAGTGTTCCATAACGTCTTAAATATTATGTACAGTCTTTCTGAAAGGAGACAAACTGGCTTCAGAGTTTGTGGAATTGTAGCAGTAATAAAACCCATAACAGTTCTAGGGAATAGTCTTTTGGCAGCATAGCAGGTGTCCAAAGTGAACAGTCACTTTTCTAGTATTTTTCCAGAGAATGGGAGGATCTGTATAACCTTCTGCAGCTATCCAAGGAAGTCACCACTCTTCTTGGGTGGAGATTGCTGGAGACTGTGGTCCTTCTTGTTCTGGCTTTTCAGTGGCAGACTTTTTATTGCTACAGCAAGGTTTGAAGAGATGAGTGTCTATGAGGACTTCGCCAAAACGGCCTTTGTAAATAATTCCACAGCAGACCTTTTGCCTGGAAGAAATGGCAGTGAGAAAGACAGATAGTTTAGAATGTAGAGAATTTAAAGAAACGGAAAAACGAGACAAAAACAAGTCACTACTCTTCTGAGCCTCCAGCTCAGAGGAGACGAGGGGAAAAGCTGCTCAAAGAGAAAACAAGTCTGTATCTAAATCTACAACATCACTTTTTCGGGGAAAAAATAACCACGCAGCCCAAAACAAAACAACAACAAACCCACATCTACACAAAACTAAGTTTCTCATTTTGCTTCCCAGAGAAGTTTCAGATACACAATTATCTGCGCTGAACTAACCTTGACTACAATGCACATGAGAACACTGTTTGAGAGGAGGCAGCAAAGTCACAACAACTACAACAGAGCAACTTGCTAAACAAGAGATTACGGTGTTGCCTGTTGTGACACAAGATAAAAAGCTCACAAAAAAAAAATCTTGTGGTTTTCCTCCCACTCCAGATTTCTTTTTGAATGCCTATCATCACAGGTCAACCAAATCAAATGCTATGTTTCGCTGTCAAGCTGAAAGCGCTGCTGCACTTGGTAACACAACATCACGTATACAGAACACAGTTAAGAAAAGATAACTGTCAGGAACATTAACTCCCAAAAAACACAAGAAATATTTTCTGCAACTGTATTAGTATTTAGGGAACTGGAAGAAGATAAGGGAAAATGTCTTAAACATATGGCATTTCTTTCCAGACACAGATATCGCTTAATATTCTCAAATTGTATCCTTAAATTAAGCTCAGCAGAAGCAGCATCAAGCACTGTGTGAATGAAATGCTATCTGCAGAGTGTACATCCTGTTGTCTTTTACCTTTTCCAATACGTGAGATCTAAAAAGGAGAAAACCGGTGTTCTGCTGGACCCAGCACTCATCTCTGTGTCAGAACCATCGTCGGACTGGTTACTGTAACAGGGTGACTGGGCTGGGGAGGCACTCGAAGTGGTGCTGTGGGCATCAGAATCTATGAGGGGGGGGAAAAAATAAATGCAAGAATCAGGACATGCATCAGGATACTCATCCTTTTCCTGACTTGTAAAAGGTTGCATGTAGATTGGGAAAAGAGAGGCAGACTTTTTAAAATCCACTCGCCCAAGCCCATTTCAATAGAGAGACTGTCAGCATTTGGGGATGGACCTCGGAACTGAAGGAGGTCCTTGTAATACAAGGGACTGGAAACAGGTTCAGGATCAGGCTGAAGAATTACTGGAAGATCCCTGAAGACGATTGAGAACCGTGCTTCAGGCTTGTTACTTCCTCTCTGTAAATTTCATTTCTTACTCAACCGTCACTTGCAGTCTAGTAAAGCTTCTCCCATTAGTGCAATGGATTAGGTAGGATTGAGCTTCTGCTGCATCAAGACCATGAACTATAGAGTCAGTACAGATCAGCACCTTAACAAAAGGTCTACTAGCCTACCTTTTAATTATCATCTCTAGCACCTACAGTAACACAATTATATTTACCTATGAATCAAGAGACACAAGCTCTTTGGCTCGGGGCTTTTATGGATTCTTTGGAGAGCTTTTCCTTCAGGATAGAGAGGATAATTGAAAGAGAGAAAAGCCCATTTCAGCAACAGTTAAGAAGCCGCAAGGTTTGCTTCAGAGGAAAAATCTAAGTTACTGACATATATTTAGAGCATAACACTGGCAGATGGTTTTGTTGCATAGCTATGAATCCAGATCTATTTGAACAGTCTAAGTGCTAGAAGAAAGAAATCACTGAGATTGGTGGAAAAAGGTGTAAGGAAACTGTACAGAGGAAACATGGTAGGAATTTAAAGCCTAGGGGAAACAAAAATCTAGGCTAAACAGAAAGCCTGAGTTGAAACATGTACGGAAGAAAGACTGAGAGTAGCATCAACAGAACAGTACTTCTCAGGAAGAGAGAACTGAAAATGGCCATATCACACTACTGAGAGCAAGGGAAAACCACTTAAAACTTCAGCTTCAATCATGGTCTTACCTAAGCCCTTTCTAGAGATGTGCAATTTAAGCATAGGACATAAGCTACAATTGCCTACAAAGGCAGACTACCTGCTTCTCCACCTGTGTCTCACAGCCCACTTTCCTCAACGTCTCCCTCCTCATTCCACCCCCTCCCCAAGCCCTGGGAAGATGATAGGTTGTGAAAACAGGGAGCGCTCAAATGTGTGAATCTAGACGGTGATTCAGCTTGGCCAGTTAACAGCAAGCTCTTTTAGGGGAGGACAAAGTTGATTGCCAAAATCTCTTTGGATTCACTTACTGTGTCGCTTGAATTCTTTTTGCAGTTTGTTGATTTGATTGCTCTTTATTCTGCTTCCAGACAGAGTTTTCATTTTCTTTGGTTTCAATGTTGTTTTAAGACTGGGTCCAGCCCTGGCATCTACCACCTAGAACACAGAAAATGCATGCAATAAAACTTCTGCACCGTGCCCAGTTACTGCCCATGTCAAGGTACCTGTACTGACTTAGCTGAAGGTGCTCAAAACCAATTTAGTTAAATCAAGACAGTTCTGTGTACCAACACTCATGTTTCAATTAAACCTGGTTTGTAAGAGGCTGTGCCTGTAGGAAAATGCAGCAGAGTAGTTTTAAAAGGCACAATCAGTTCAACTTTTGCCTTCTTCTTGGTTTTGGCAAATTCCATTTAGTAGACAAGAGTTGTTTAAGCCAATGCAGGTTCAATTAAGAGTATCTGCCATGCATTTGCCTGGAGTTGGATTTTTTTTAAAATCACCATTTTAACTTCTGAATAAAGCTAGAGGTAGTAACAACCGTAGTCCTGGCTCCCATTACCATCAAGGCTTTCCAAACAAAGATTATAACATACACAAAGAATCCTGATCATCTTCCCAGCCCTAGGCCCAAACTGAATGATATGTATCAAAACAGAATACATGAGTGGGAACAGCTGCAAGATATTAGTCATTGCAATTATCTGACTAAATGACATCGATTTACATGTTGCTTGAGCAAGTCACCTTGCGTGTTCAAACTATTAAAAACATAAAATAAAAGAGACCAATTCTGGGTAGAGGCCAAATCCGAAATGTTTTGAGTGTCAGAAGAGACTTTTGGACAAAGTTATGAGCTTGTGAAAACAAAGAATTAGAAGGCAAGTTAGTCTGTGGCTCCATCCCAGGCTTGCACTATCATCATCTTCACGAAAGCCTGGCGAAGACAGGTAAGAGCCACGTAACAGGAATCACCCCAGGAAGGATTTAGAGATGCTGAGAGTGGGATGGGAGAGTGTGGGGGAAACAGCAAACCCCAAATCCTTGCCAGCACTTTCCTTTTCCAGTAGGATGGACTAAGGCACAGACAAGTTAGTTTTGAGGTGGGGGAGGAAAAAAAAAATACTAACATGATTCCAGTTTTTTTTTGATCCTGCTGGCAATTTTTTCCATCTTTTCACCAAAAGGACACAGGCGTTGCAAATATCTCCTGAGCGGGCCTCATGGAGCCTGGTAAAAACAAAAGCAAAGAGGTCAGTTAACAGATAATAAGAGTATTCTCCAGTTGATAACAGCAAAAAGCATAAAAATTGATGGAGAAGAAGGGTTGTCAAGCATTACAATGCATCTGGGGTACTCAACTGCTGTCCTTTAAAGACCAGGTTTCCCTTTTAGAAAGAACTCTTCCATATAGAAATAAAAGGTGCTGTAATCTGCCTCTGGAGGGGCACTAAAAAGTCTCACCACCTCCAGTTGGTTTTGTTTTGTTTTCCTAAAACAAAACAAAGCCAACACACAGTTCCAGTAGGTTGGTTGGTTTCACTAGAGAAGAAGGGAGGAGGAATAAACATATTCCTTCAGAGTACATTTGGGAGCAGACCTCAGAGATCTGACAAAAGCTTATTCAGCTCTTAACTTTCTCACAGAGCTTCAAGGATGAGTAACAAATACCACCTAACACACTCCCGCGTAAGCGTAGGATAAGGTTTCAGAAACAGCAGGCGCTGGAGTGACAGCAATACTTGCTCCCTTTAGAAATCATCTCTGCTGCTAATCCATGCTAAAAGAAATATAAAGGGGATAAACTGTATAATTTTTCAGCTATTTAAATGAGAAGACTTTGAAGCGTTCATAGATGAATTAGAGTAGGCTCAGGTAAGCCATTATTTGTTCAGTGTTAAGACTGCATTTTTACCTTGGCAAGCATACTTCAGATAGCACAAGACCAAAGGCCCCGGTATACTGGAAGCTTCTTTAGCCTTCTCACAGTCTTTCCACTGCCAAGGACAGTGGCCAAGAAATATGACAAGGAAAGTTGTCAGCACTAGATTTATGCACAAAAACCCAGGGTAAGTACAAAGCACTAGAAAGCTTTGGTTTTGTCTTTTCAACACTTGAAAGGAGTGTTTCTAGAAAAAGGAAAGGAGAAATATTACTAAAGAGTGTAAAAATTTACCCGTACAAATCTAAGCACTTGAGACAACAGCAGCAATACTGACAGGTGTATATAGTTTTTAATACAATTAAATTTTATTTCTACTTTGGCCAAAGGTTTGATGAGAGGTAATCCAACACCACTAAGAAAAAAAAAAAGTCAGAAAACATGTATTGACAACAGATTTTTTTTAGGGGAAGTAATTTCACGGAAAACTACAGCATAAAGCAGAGAAATTCGTATTGGCTCAGAAAAAAAACCAAATTAAACAAAGTAAAAAAATATGACAAACTATTACAGAAGAGTTAGTTTCCCTGACAATTCAGGGACACAAATTTATACAGAATTTGAAAGTTCTTAGAAGGCATTTAAAAAAAAAAATAGATGGTCACAGCAGCTGATACAATAAACCATTGGTATATTTGTTTTGCTTGCCAAGGCTTCCAAGTAACATTGAGTGCAACAGTACTCAACTGGAAAGCTAATTACTTGATGCTCACTTTCCATCAAAATGGGTTTCCAATGAGAAATTTTAAAACCAAGTTGGCACAGCCTATTTGGACAAAAGCACCAATACCTGAAACAACGTACACCACAGAAAGCCTGATGGAACTACTAAATATTTACTCATGAAGTTTTGCCTAATATTCTTCAATCTTCAGAGCCACAGAAACTCTCTACAGACTTGTGCTGTTTACCATCTTGTGTGGGAATTTACATCTTTGAGGAACAAGTGCAAAATGCACAGTCTGAGAGGGGCTATAAGCCCTGCATGTGTTGCAAAGTGGGAGAGGCACAACCCCGAACCTTCACCATTATGAGCCACAACAGGTTTCCAGTGACAGCAACAGCAGATTGGCAAGCAAATGGTACTGTACCCAAGCAGCAGAGGATCTAGCTGCTCCTGACATGGCCAGGAAAGTTGTAAGGAAGCTGAAGCTAGCCTGACCCCACCACCCACCTCTGCTAACCTAATCTTTCAGAGTACAAGGAACAGCATGTCCGGTTTGTGGCTTGGGAGATCAACATCATGACTGACCATGATGACTACAGAAAGAATCTTACCCAAAGCAGTTCTGGAAATCCTTTTCATAACGTTTGCTGTCAGTGAAACGAGAACTTGAAGACTTAGCTCTGCAAATACAGCAGCCGTCTATACTCCGATACATCTTCGGTTTGTGAAAGCCAAACATCTTCTCCTCTCAGCTGTAGCCTCTGAAAACAAACAAACTGATGTTACTTTTTTCACTGTTAGATACTAGAAGAAAAATCTGGACAATTTAATGGGCAAAAGAAAAGTAAATTATAATTCAGGATGGGAAACTGCTAAATTAGGCCATAGCTTTATACTGCGTTACCTCAGAAGAGCAGATGCACCTAGAATATATTTTCTCATAAAAAAGATAACAGCTGGAATGTTAAGCAATACCCAGAAGGACTCATGACAAACTTATTTACCGCACAATTCTACTCTAAGGGCACATTTACAACAGCACGACCCAGAGGTGTGAATGCAGCTGACTTGGATGATGAAAGCCCTCTGTATGTGGCAAAACAGACTGTAGGACAGTAGTTGGCAGCTGAACTCTGGGTCACTGGAACTACCTCATCGTCATCACCAGTGTTTATTGGAAACATCCCTGCCAAACTCAGCTGAAAGTGAGTAGGAGTCATTTCAAATGAGCTGCAGTCATACCCCTAGGCTGTAGGGTAGACATACCTGAAAAGCTGCTCCAAAAACAGCAGGGTGGAGTCTCACCCAGCCCTCAAAGGCCATGTCTGCACTGTGAGACCCAGGAGCACTTCTCCATTCTCAGGCTTGGGTGAGCATCCCAGTCGCAGCCCAGCCACATCCCAGCTCCATGTCAGCACAGGCTCAGCTCTCACCCTCCCGCCTTTCCCGCCCTGCTTTCCATGGGAAGGAAACCTAACTAGAAAAATAGAAAAGGAACAAGGAGCAGGACCCTGGGGCACATTTCAGCACACTCCTACCACACACCCCAGCCATTGCCAATGATGCGGGAGCAAAAGGTTCTCCATTTACAGAGAAGTCATTTCTTTCTAATCACGAGCTCTGTAAACTCAGCACTGGCTCAGAAAGCCAAATGCCATGCTGCTCTTCAAGGCTTGCTTCTCCTTTTTTCAGTACATCTGGGCTGGGATTTGCTATCAGAGCAGGTAACATACTGTGGAGGTGTTTTCCAGGAGGAAACTTTTAGTTACAAGCAGATTTACTGCAGTCATCACGACAAATACCCCTTCAACACATGATGTCTC
Organism: Urocolius indicus; assembly: GCA_013401255.1. Lineage (NCBI taxonomy): Eukaryota > Metazoa > Chordata > Aves > Coliiformes > Coliidae > Urocolius > Urocolius indicus. The sequence goes on along the minus strand of WBNH01004110.1, from coordinate 37,903 downwards.
CACCACCAAATCCCCAGGCACCAGTTACTCCCCAGCGCAGACTCCTGTTAGGCACAGTCTGACCTAGCATGAGAAGCTGTCAGAGCAAAGAGCTCCCACAGTGTTTAAAAAAAAAAAACAAACCCCAAACCAACAACTGAGCAAAGCTGGTGCTTTCCTGGCGCTGGGCCTGGACACACAGCAAGTCCTCACAGGCCACACAGCATCTGTCTCATAACACAGGCAAGGACTGCCCCAAGACATTCTCTTCTAAACAAGACCTCGGTGCAAGGTTTGCCTCAACCACCCGCTGCAGGGAGCAAGCAGCCAACTCTTGCTTCTCGTCACACACCAACTGCTCGGAGAGGGGATAGGCCATCAGCTGCAGAAAGCTCCATGAGAACAGGTTACCGCTGCCGAGAACTTAAACACAAAATTAGATGGATTCATGCAAATAACACTAAATTCCTCCCTCTTCCCTTAACAAAAGGCCAAGCCACTAAATTATTGTAGAAGCTAACCAAAAACTCTCTGTCTTCCCCACAAATACTACTGGAAAGACCCAGTGGCTCAGGCACAACATTTTGGAGAGCAGCATCACTATCACTTGTGGGCAAGTCTGATTAGCTGGAAGTCAGTTACTCCTCAGTCCCAGGGGTTGCCAAGTCCAAGAAACCCAACTTCGGTTACTGGTGAATGTCTATGACATAGGGATTTGTCCTCAAATCTTCCACTTGCAGAAAGTTACAGGATACAATTCTAATGTCCTTCAGGCTTAACAGAGACACAAAGGGAATAGGTCTTTCCATTCCTCCTGTCCCCCTTTGTGCTGTTCACCATAGGTTTGAAGCACTGCATCCTTTCTTCTTTGCACACATTTGCAGCAGAAGGAGCTCATCCAGGGCCAGCTTCTCTCAAGGATCACTTGTGCAAATATTAAGTCACCTCATATGCTACCAAGTCATCTTAGCAGATTCACTATTATCACAGTATTGGCCTGGAGGCCAGGATTCAGCTGTATTGAGTAGAAGAAGGTATCCAACTAGTGACCTGCTGAATGGGCTAGACTTAGAACTACTCTCTGCTTCTGCTTGAGTATGTTTCCAGGGATGTGTAGCAAATGAATGCACACTAAATTAGGTTAGTATCCCTGGGCTGTCAAGAGAAATAAACAACAGAGTGTCTAGGCAAACACTTAAGACTATGTATTTTGTTTCTTAGTATGTGATGTGCTTCTTCAAGAGACAGTCTCTTGAGGATACTGTGTTTAACAAGCCTCTGGAGACCCAACAGCATGTTCACCTGGTAATTTTTAGCTACCAAACAGCAATTTTAGATTTTGTTTGATTATCACAACCTTAAATCCATGCATGGTCTAGTGCTTTTCTTTGGAAAGTCAAAGACTAACTGCAGACACAAGGTTCATCAGTGCTGCAAAAGTTAAGCAGCAAGAATATCTTGACTGTTACAGGTCAAGACACAGAACCAGTACCAACAATATTATTTACTTTCTAATCCAGTTCCTTCCAGAAAAAAACAGACACTGATGGGACGATCTCCATCACCAGCTGCTATTTACACTACAGTAGAACAAGATGCAGATTTTACAATTAATGTTCTGGCAAAGACTGGCATTGGGCACATATATTCTGAAAATATTTTCTTTTGCATCGTTGCTGCCATTCTCATAGGAGCAGCTTTTCAACACCATCTTTCCATAGAAAGGAAACTAGTGCCATCTGTTTCCCACTTGATGAACGGTCAGCAATGGTATCACCATATATCATGCCTGAATGGTGAAGAGCTAGTAGCAAAACCTCAAGTAAAACAGATTTCTCTGACAACTGCATTGAAGTGCAGTTATAAATGGAAGGCGTCAGCCCAGTTACGCACTTAATCCTAAACAGTTGCCATTTGACCATTACACACTAAATATTCTGTCAGCTGGAGAACTCAATAGCTAATGTAGAAGCATTTGAGTCTAGAAGTACTTATCGGCACCACTACACTTAAAGCTCTCTCAGCTTGTATTCTAAACACTAATTGTGTCTTAGCACTACAGTTGACACCATTTCTATGGACTTGAGTGTACCTGCAAGTACATAGGACCGTGCCCCTTTAAAAGGTTTTACTCAAAAGTTCTACAATTCAGATTTCAAATTACAATCAGAGAATTAGTCCGCCAGCTACTGTAACACCTGAATCTTAGCTGTGGAAGTTTAACCATGTGAAATTTGGGACTGATAAAATGACGGCGAATATGAATGAAGTAATTTCCAAGGAAATTAAAAAGCATTACACAAGGTAATTTTGCCAAACTTAAGCTTGTTATTAAAATATATGACATCTTTTAAATCAGCAGTTGCACAGAAATTGAAGGGACAGCTCACCTGTGAAGAACCAGAAACTCTAGTGGAGTGAATGTATTTGTCCTTCTGCAGAAATGAACATTTACCTGCACTAGCAGTGAAGCAGTACTCCCCCAAGTCAGGGGAAAAGTGCTCCTCCTCCTTGCCCCTGGCCTCTCTGCAAAAGAAGCAGCCACTAATCCCTTAAATTGTGTGTTAAACAATCACTTTAGCAACTTGGATGGACTCAGAACAGGCAAAAGCTCTCTCCATCTCTTTGCCTGCTGACTTGTGGAGAAGCTGCGTCAAAAACAGAAACTTGCCTTGCAAAAAATATTAGTAATAATAATGTTAAAATATTGGAGTCAAGCAGAGAACAGTAAAGTAGGTGAGGAATAAAAAAAACCCCATAATCTCAACGTAACCTGGTTATTCCACTTGTAAAAGGCTGGTATAAAGCAGCATGTATCATATGTATGTGAAAGTGGATTTGTGAATTTGTTACCTGTCAGGACTAGAATTTGCTGCTTAGCTTTCTTTGCAAAATTTAATTTGATGATCTAAATTAAAAAGAGGTATTGCTTCAGATCCTCATTAAGTTTTCAAGTTAGGAAAGAACTTCTGAACTTGTTTAGATTTTTAAAATAAGAAAAGCTGAGCCACCTTCATTTGCTTTTCCAGATTCCTTCTGCATTCTTTCTGATCATTCAAGAAGAATGAGAACCCCCTATAATAGGAAGGAATTCCTAGAAGGCAGGCATGTCTCCCTTTTTAACACAATTATCAGGCCAGTTGGAAGGAACATGCTCACCTGCTTCTTGCAAAGCCGAAAGAAAAACATTCCCTGGGGTTATGGGAGAGCAGAGGGATGGCAGTTCAACTACTCAATACCTTCCTCTCTTCTCATCTCCTCACTGATTCTGGATCATTCACCCTTTGTGCAACCCAAAACTGCCAGCACACTGTCAAGAGAGGAGAGCCCCTGCACATGATCTGATTTCCCTTTCTGTGTGCACAACAGCCTTGGCACAGCATGCCCAAAATTAGGCTACAGAAAAATACGATCCAGCCTGCATATGTTGATGCAGCCGGTTCCTGTCAGTAAAAACCTCACAATACTCATCTCTATAGCATTTCATTGGAACTAAGAAACACAGCCCAAATGTAACTTTTTTTTTCCCCCTCTTAAAGGAAAAGAAACAGATGCCTTCATGTAAAAAGGATGTACATGTTCTGGCTTTTACATTTGCAACTGCATACACCCAGGCACATGCACACACACGAAAAATGCTTCCAAAACTGTCTATGGCGCCAGAAGCAGAGGTGCTTGTCTTGATAATAAATTCTTGGGCCTGTCCCTTTGCTGAAATAAACTGCAATACCTTTACTGGAAATCAACTGTAGGACAGAGAAAGGTACATCAACAAAGGAACTGATCTATGTCAAAGACTCAATGTAAACATACCTCCCCCCTGAGTTTACAAGCTGCAAAAAGAAACTCTGGAGTAAAAGTTAAAATTGGACCCCAGAAAAAAACGTATTCTAGGATGCCCAAGACAGAATGCTCCACAGAAAAGACTAAGCTAATTGGAGTCATCTGAAAATGCAACTTCAGTATTTGCAAAAACATTTTTTACCCTATCATCTGTCTCGGCTCAAACCAGACTGACTAATTTCCAATAACCACCACCGTAGAATTGTGCATACACTCTTCTGGTCTCCCATACTCTCAGATTTTCCTTCCCCTTTCATTACCCTCTCCACCCAAAACAACTTTACTTGGAGGAAAGCTGTATTTGGCCACTACAGCCCAGGCACACCTGTATGAAACAGCATCCTGCGGAGTTTTCACTTGAGCTGAGTAAAACCAGTAAAAGGTCAAAACTACATCTTCAGAATCTTTCCTCTGCCAAAATAAGTAACTCACTCTTTTGCCAGTAGTTATCCACAGCTACCGTTGTGTGCTCAGTGTTGCAATGAAATCTCAGCACACCACGTGTAACTGGCAGCAACTACGAAGCACATATCAAATGAAAACCAAACTTCTTTCTACTGTTAGAGCCTCCACAGCATCCCAGCTGTGTCACAAGCTATCAAGTCACAAAGGAGCCTACTTATCTGCTGGTTTTCAGTGGGAAATAAGTATCTAACCCATTTAGACAACGGAAATGAGACTAAGGCACTTGGGTGTTCCTCAAGTGCCATGTGGTTGGTGCTCCAGAAGGGATAGCACAAAGCATGAAATCAGTAAGATTTGCACAAAGGGAAAAAAAAACCAAACAAACCCCAACCAGTCCCAAACCTGTCTCACCTGCAGACATCCCATCCTGAAACAGAACTCCCCTCCCACTCTCAAACTCCTATTGCATTAACTAACACTGGGGGCCTAGCCTGATCAAAAGCCTTGAAAGGAAAACTTGAGATGCTCTCAAGCAAACGCTGGAGTTTACTTTGTGGTGCTTATCAGAGTACAGTCACTACAATTATTCTGATGCTGTTTGCAATCACACGCTGTTGAAAAAGCAACAGACACATGAGATCATGAGACATTCAACAGTTTTGGTTTATTAAGAGGCTAACATACCTGATGGGGACTCGAACAAAAATTGTAGTAATTATTTGGCAGTACAGACGAAGTGACTTCATTGAAAAGAACACATTGCCATGTCCTTAAGTAGTATTACTGGTCATTTCCTTTGGACTTTAGACTGAACACATTCTACAGTCATGTAAAGGCTTAAGTTATGAAATGGAGTCCCTCCTATGCATTCTGTTTAACCACTCAGTTTTCAAGCCCCAGCCCACTGGCTGTTTCTTTCTGTTAAAAAAAGCAAGCGCTACACAGGATGCAAGTCTGAAGAAGGTTGTCAAGCAGGACTGTGACAGTCATTCACCTCATTAGGAGAGAGGTACAAAAACATCAGGTGTTAAGAAGCAATGCAAAGCAGAGTTTGTTGACACAGAAAAGGCTGTTCAGCATGCGTAAGACAACAACCCATCACACTTTCAATTTTTAATTTTAAACTGTGTGTGTGTTTATCAGCTTTTTAAACAATTCTTCTGCTAAAGAGTGGGTTATGTTTCCTTTTTAAAGGAAAGACTGCAAACATAGGCAATTAACTCCTCTGAGAATCTCCTGGCTGGGAGTGGAGGAGGAGGAATTTTTCCCAGAGGCTCTGGCACTCAATCCCACCTGCTTGCAGTGGGAGCTGGATGCTGCACGCCTGTGGGCGTGTTTGAAAAAAATCCCATGACTTGTTACTTGTCGATTCCCTAACACAAATCCCAGGAAACCTGGAATCCACCTGGGTGCCTTAGTGGCCACTGGCCTTGAGTTCACTGTCTGCCCCTATGCAGGGGAGTTTGTGCAATGTTTTTCTCTTCATTTAGAGAAGTTAGGTAAACTACACAGTGAATTTGGCTGTATGCAGACTGGAGAGAAGGGGCTTTCCACAGCACACACCCTGCAGCATAGGGCTGACAGAACCAGTCTTGCCTTTGGACGCAAGCACACAGGGATTCGTTCAGGAAGCATCACCCTTCCAGCTTGTCTTGCAAAAGGGTTAAATAGATGTCTCCATGGCTGTCGACATAGCACCTTCCACCAGTGCCAAATTCAAATTCAAAATTAAAGAGGGAGCATTAAATTTAGGTTATGCTCAAGTATGTTACTCGGCCCTGATCAGATGTGCGATACTGTTGGGAGTTCTGGGCTCGATTCAGGACACTGAGCCTTCTCTCCTCTCCCCACCCAAGAGGTGAAAGTGGCAGTTGCCCTGCCTTCAGCTCAGCCACACAACACGTGCTTTGGGCACATGGCAGTAGGGTGAAGGGCAGCATCCTGCACCAGCTGCTTACACAAGTTGAGCTGTGCTCAACTTTTTTGAGCTGTGCTGTACTTTTTTTTAATTTGCAATTGTACCGATTGCCAAATAATTTGGGTCCGAAGCACTGTCCGTCAGCAGACTGACAGGGACAAGGTTCTTTGAAGGACGGGCAAGGGCTGTTCCCACCAGGAGAGCCGCCGGCAGGGCCAGCGGAGACTCAGGGCAGGCAGGATTCAGCCCTGTTCGCTGCGCTAAGGCACAACCGAGTAAACAGGTCTGGCAGGTCCCTTTAAATCCCTTTAGCTACACGCACCCGGAGACGAAGGTACGAGAGGAGACGGTAACTTTTATCTCATAACAGGCAGAGCCGCAACTGGGAGCGTTTCCTGGCGCAAAGCTGCAACTTTATTTTTTTTTAAAAGAAAAACAGCAACAAAACAAACACAGCGATAAACGATGCCCCAAAAGGTAGCGGCTGGAGGCGGCGTCGGCGCAGGGCGCCGGCCGTTTTCCGCCGAGCCCCGCGTGGCGCGGGGGAAGCGGCGGCCCCGGCGGGGAAGCGCCGCTCCGCTCCGCTCGTTACCGCCGGCTGGCGGAGACACGGCAGCGCCGGGAACAAAGACCACCACCCCCACACACCCCCCGGGGCCGGGCGACCTACTTTCGCGGGCGGCCCCGTGGGTCAGGTGGAACGGCGGGAGTACACACACGCGGGCGGCCCTGCCCCTGCCCCCGCCC